>OX638365.1:1139242-1196996 GCA_951812935.1 Hermaeophaga mercurialis | reverse complement strand
GGGCTACTTTGCTCGCTACTCGCTGGCGTGTGGGCTTGTTAGCTAGTAAACTAGCCGTGTGTCATCTAAGTTGCTAGTGAGATAGCTGCGAGTATCTTGTTTGTCTACAAAATGTCGACGGAATTAGTTCGCGCGGGGGTCGTTATTTTAGCTCATGCTATCAAAAAGGAGTTAAAAAGGAAAGCAAAACGGCACAGAAAAGTGTGGGTAAAATCCTGGATAGAAAGACGTGAGAAATATGGTGCATCTAGCAATTTACTAAAAGAGTTAAAGGAGGAAGATCCGTTGGCTTATCGAAATATTCTGAGATTAAACTGTACCAATTTTGATAATTTACTGCAGATGGTAGACGGAATGCTCAAAAAAAACGATACGAAAATGAGAATGACAATCCCAGTAGTCACAAAACTGGAAATAACACTACGTTATCTAGCAACTGGCGATTCTTTCAAGTCTCTCGAATACATGTTCCGAGTTCCGGAATCAACAATATCGAAGTTTTTGCCTGAAGTGCTCACGGCGATTTCTCGCGCCCTTCAACCATTCATTGAGGTAAGTGAAAATTAATTTGGTACGAATTAATAACAAAAGAAGGAACGTATTTATTAAAATTATAGTTACAGTATATATTACAGCATAATACTTTATCCAAACGTATTAATCATAACCTGTTGTAAAACGTCATCATCATCGTTGTTTGAAGAGAAAGAATGGTTAGTAGATGGTGAAAATGCACCATCGACAACCACATGATCCACAGAGGCCAGTTTAGAATGAATGATACAGTTTTGAATTTCCTGCTGTAGCAAGATGGCTTGTCGCTGTGGTAGCTGACGAAGCTCAGATGCAACAAACTTTCCGAACTGGTCATACGGCTTCTCTTCAGCTGCATTTTGTGCAATTTTGTCCAATTGGTTAATCGCTTCTGATATTTCAGAAGAGGATTTTTCGGATGCTCCTTTTTTAGCCCTTTTCATTGGCGTCGCTGGTGGTCTCATTTTTGCAGGCAACTTGTTCTTGAAGGTTCCGTTTTCGTCCTCGGACTCAAAAGATTCCTTTTCACTGTTCTCATATGACACTGATTCTTGACTGTATTGTGACAGATCCTAGAAAGAATACAAAAAATTATTGATTTAAATTTATTTTTTGCAGGTACCTAAAACTGCTGTTATTGATTTAAATTTATTGTTTGCAGGTACCTAAAACAGCTGATGAATGGAAAAATATCGAAAAGAAGTTCTTCCAGCGTTGGAATTTTCCTAGATGTTTTGGGGCCATCGACGGGAAACATGTCATCATTAAAAGACCACCGTGTTCCGGTTCAGTATACTTCAATTACAAAAAAACCTATAGCATCATATTATTTGCTATGGTTGATGCCGATTACTGCTTTACTTACATTGACGTAGGTGGAAATGGCCGAGCAAGTGACAGCGCAATATTTAGAGACAGTACTCTGAACATTGCAATGGAAAGCAATACTCTTGGGATACCTGAATATGGCGTTATTATTGGAGATGATGCTTTCCCTTTAAAAACAAATATTCTGAAACCTTATAGTAAAACTGGTCTCGGTGAAATGGAAAAAATATTTAACTATCGTCTTTCTCGTGCCCGAAGAGTTGTAGAGAATGCTTTTGGCATACTTGTATGGCGATTTAGAGTATTTTCAAGGCCAATTGAGTTGAAAACCGAAACTACCGATAAAGTCATTTGGGCTGCTTGCAGTCTTCATAACTGGCTACGAAAGATTGTTCCGGGCAACTACTTACCACAACAAGCAATAGATAGAGAAGATTTAAACACTGGGAATATAACACCTGGGCTCTGGAGGGAAAATGTCAACATGCTGCAGTCTATTAACAATCTAGGCAGCAATAATTACAGACGTGCAGCTGAGGAAATAAGACGAACATATGCTACATATTTTACGGAAGAAAATCCTTTGCCTTGGCAATGGGAGAAAGTTGGAATAGTCTGTAATAATACATAGATAATTAAATGAATATATTTTACTCACCAAATTTGATTTACTACTTCGTGTAGCCAAAACCTCTGACAAATAACTTGCTTCATTGAACCATGCCAGCTTTGGTGCATAAACTTCCTCAGTACCACAGCCACTTTTCTTACTTTTTTCAATTTTGTTTAGTTCCTGTCTGTAGACATCTTTAATTGATTTGATTTTACTCTTCAATTGCTTCATATCCATTCCCATAATTAAATGCTTTTCATTGAGTTCACCAAACAAACGTTGGAAAATTTCAATTTTTAGTATTGCGTTGCAATAGTCTTTGTCTTTTATATTCCATAACACAGGGTACTGCTGATAGACGTTAAGAAATTCCACAATTTGATTTACATTCCACTTCATTTTTTCGCACCCAGAAAAAGTTTAGAATTCGATTATTTAAGGTTATAAAAACAAAACAACACGTGTTAACTCGCTAGCTAGTTGGCTTCTGAGCGAGTAGAAAGTTTTGTGTGTCATCATCACTAGCGCACACGCCGATTTGTCCGCTTGTAAACTCGCTGGCTAGTAGATTGTAAACTCGCTCAATGTCATCGAGCCTTTAGATGACACACGGCTAGTTTACTAGCTAACAAGCCCACACGCCAGCGAGTAGCGAGCAAAGTAGCCCGGCTTTCAACTTTTTTCAGTAGATTGTTTACAATCTGCTAGTAACTAGTGAACATGATTACACTGGGCGAGTTTACTAGCAGATAGTGAATTCGCTGGCTAGTAGATTGTAAACTCGCTCAATGTCATCGAGCCTTTAGGTATATAAAAATACAGAGTGTTAGAATAAATTATGAGCCTTTTTCCTATAAAAACATCTTAACCCAATCCCTAAAGAGATATCAACCGCGAAAATACGGAATTAAAATTTTATCTCAGATCCTAGTTATATTAGAAACTTGAAATTTTGAAGATTAAATACATTCGTAAAAACATAATTAGGGGTATTTTTTTTATTATTACCTTTGAGTTATAAAGAAGTGAAATTAACAACCCTTATTGTATTTTATATCAGAAATTTCCCCTAGAACTAATAGTTTTCGAATTAAAAAATCAAATACAATATCATTGTTTGTAATATTTATAGTGACAAAATTGAAAATAAGAAAAATAGGGATGTAAAGAACATAAGTTATAATAAATGTTATAATGTAATATTGGAAGAATCTCATAATTATCTCTTTACCTATATGTCTTCATTAACTCGGATTGGGAAAAAAATTAAAAATTCCATGTTAATTATGTACTTTCAGGGGTGATATCTCTTTAAGGGTTTGGCTGAGAGCACACTCGTGATTTCTAATAGATTTTATAGGTTAGGTTAGTTAGTTAGGTTAGGAACGTGAATTTATTTATTTATAAAATATTAAAAACAAGGTGAATTTTTAATTTAACAATCTCGAAAATATAAAGTAACTTGATCTCAGTACCAACCTATTTTGAAACCGATTGTTATCTTCGGATTAAAAAGTAACAACTCTCTAACACTGAATCACGTTTCACGTTGAAACTCATGAATACATTTCCTCATTGCCCTTTCCAACAATTCTTAATGTCAATGAATTCCCCAGGTACGAAAATATTACAGAAAATAAAAGTAAAAAAGCCGGGCGCGTGTCGTCCGCTTTGATATTTCACGCACGTGCACTTCTTGAATTTTCTCAAACTAAAAACCGCGTCTATACTATGTGGAAGCATACGGTGAGTTGAACCGCGAGAACATCTTTGTGGGTTAATTCCAACTTATCCTTAAACAGCCACGGTTACAAAATATTTTGACAGGGAAAACAATGTTGCCATTTACGCTTTCCACCCAGCTGTGGACTAGAGATGATAGGCTAGCAGATGAAAAGATATGAGGTTAGGTTAGATGTTTTTGTTGTTTGTTAAAGACTTGTAAAATAAATGTAGGAAGGACCTAATTCAATTTTCATGGTAACCTTATGTTTAGTTTTTGGATTATGGAAGAAGTCAGTGCTGTGGAAGAAGTTGCGGACAACCGTGACCGGCAAAAAGTGTACAAAAACCCTACAATTTATAATTTTAATTGCCAGTGTGGAAGAAACTTTAATTAAAAAAAAAACTTTAATTTTCATCGGAGAAATGTTCATGGTGATGCATCTGACGGTAGTACTATTTTAAAAACTAAAAAGACATGCCCTATGTGTACATTTTCTGCAAAATTTCGTAATGAAATGATAAAACATTTTGAAGTGGTCCATAGTGTTACATTTAAAGAAGAAAAGCTCTCGTTTTCAACACAGGATGACTTTTTAACATGGAAAAGAAAAGTTGAGACAGAAACACTATCTAGATTTATAGTTAAAGAGGGAACACGGAAGTATAAAAAGCGAGACTACCAATTATGATTGTCATCGATCAGGTTATCATGTGGCTGTGGGAAAAAGTCTTAGAACATTAAAAATTCAAGGAAGTGTTAAAATTAATGGATATTGTCCTGCAAGAATATCTAAACAATTAAATATTGATGGGAGTTGTAATGTTTCATATTTTGCAACTCATATGGGACACCAAAATGAATTAAAATTTTTGTCACTTTCATCTGTAGAAAGAGATAATATAGCAAGACAAATGGCGTTAAAAATTCCCTTTGATGACATTTTAGATAATATTAGGGATTCTTGTGACTCTATTTTGGAAAGGATTCACTTGCTAACTCGACAAGATTTGTATAATATTGAAATGTCATACAATTTACAGTCAAAAGCAATTAGGCACAAAGAAGATGCAGTAAGTGTCGAAGCATAGGCCAGGCAAATGCAAAGTGAAAGTGACTGTGTGTTATTTTACAAACCTCAAAGTGTTTTTTTGGAAGAATTTCCTGAACTTAAACCAGAAGACTTTGTTTTAATCATTATGTCCCCAGCACAAACGGAAATCCTACAAAAATATGGGAATGATTGTATCTGTTTAGATGGAACTCATGGCCTCAACAGCTATGACTTTGAGCTCAATACTATACTTATTCTTGATGAGCTAAGAGAGGGGTTTCCATGTGCTTTTTTATTTTCCAACAGGTCAGACACACAAGTTTTAACACTTTTTTAACTGCATAAGATTAAAGCTAGGAGAGATCATTTGTCCTAAAGTATTTATGTCAGACTTGGCAGACACTTTTTTTAATGCTTGGAGGGATGTAATGGGAATCCCAGAAAAAAGGTACTTATTGTATTTTTGTGTAATTAATCTATCACATTTTTTTGTTTACAGATATTTGGTTATACTATATAGATATTATGTAGACAGATATTTTTTTTTATGTTTTAATTTTTAGGCTTTATTGCACATGGCACGTGGATCGGGCGTGGAGGAAGAACCTAACTAAAATTCAAACACGAGATTCTCAGGTAGGTATTTTTATTTGTCTATTTACCAATTTTAAAATAATTCTAATTTGATTAAGGTATTGATTTACAAACATCTCAGAACATTGTTGACAGAGCGGGATATTGGTGCTTTCCATAAGATGTTGGAGGAATTTTGCAAATTGAGAGACCCAGAATATACAGAGTTAATTAAATATTTTAAGGATTATTATGTAAATAACTGCAGATGCTAGGCATACTGCTATCGTTTATATTCTGGGCTCAATACTAATATGCATTTGGAGAGGATGCATAGATCAATTAAATATTTATATTTAAAAGGCAAGAATGTTAAAAGGCTAGATAAAGCAATTGCAGCAATTATGAGGTTTATTCGAGATAAACTAATCAACAGATTAATAGGTAAGCATCAATATCTACTGATTTAAAAAAAAAATTATAAACACTCAACAAAATAAAAGCTACAGTAAGCGATGGTTGCTAAATATTGTTTTTTTTTTATTATTTTAGTAAATAACAAAGGAAAACTTTCCAGCAAAATTAAAAATATAAGGTCACGGCATAACACTATGGAAGATATGGATAAAAGCAAACTCATTTGCACCGCGATGGTGTCTGGGAAGTCATGGCAGAGAGTGGTATGGAAATCTACCAAGTACAAAAGCAACTGGCAAATTGCAAAAATTGTCAGCTTACTTGTACCCACTGTAACATATGTTTACATCAATTTCAATGTTCCTGCTTGGGTTCTTCCATTAAATATAATATGTGCAAGCATATCCATCTGGTAGCAAGATCTATAAACGAAGCATGCCAACAAACACCAACAAATTTAGGTAGGATTTCAAAAAAGAGCTTAGGTGCCATCAACAATCTTTATTATTTCTAATTATTATTTTAGTTTTTCAGATATAGTGAGGCTTAAGATTCACCCATTACTTTTTTTGTGCAATCATTGGAAAACACTAAAAAATTGATAAGTTCTTTTCATTTAAAATTGGTATTGGTCGAATAGTTTGTAGATTATAGTTTAAAAAATTGTTATAATATAAGGCTTAATTTTGGTGATTTGGGATTATTATTGCCTTGGTGTGTTTTCTAACATTATTCTCAAAATAAAACAGTGAATCTCCATTTAATTTCAATTCAATATTTTCGGGTGTCGCTTCGTTTTTAAAACACAGGGTTTTTTTTAATAGTAATACATTAAAGTGCTATCCATTTATTTTTTCTTGAAAACTAAGCTGAAAAAATTTTCAGAACATTTTTCTTTCTAAAATTAAGTATAGAGATTCGCCTCTTTTATTTTGAGAATAAGGAAATATATCTAAATTAATTTTTTGTTGAAAATTTTAGAATTCATCGAGAACACCAGCAATTTAGTCATCTACGAATATAAATCAGACAATTGCGATTCAATTATTAATGAAGTTAGCAAAAACAGACCAAGCTCTAATTTAACGAAACTTAAGGAGGAACTTCAAACTTCATTTTCAGAAATATTAAACTCAATATCTACTCATGAGCAATATGAAGTTATTGCAAAAGCATTAGCTCCAGTAAAGCCAACATTGTTGGCTATAATAAACGAACCCAAATGTAGTTTTAAATAAATAAAACCGACTAGATCAAATAACAAGATTATTCCACAGAGAAGATTTTTTTCTACAAAGAAAATGTGTATAAAAAAAAGAAGAATAGCACGAGATTTTCTGTACAGGATCTAAATAAAAACGCCATTCAACTATCTGCAGGTACTCATAACACGACTTCAGTGGATACTAATAATTTATTATTACCTACTACTTGTACATAACTAAAAATAATTATGTAACAAAATTATGTTTTTTTGCGAAAGAGTTGTTATTGACAAACCTTCCGCTTTCATTAAAAATTACAGTTCCGAAAAATTTGTTTTACTTAATCCATATTTTTAAGCAAACAACCACCCTATAGACCTAATTTTGTGTATTTTCTGCATAAAACATATCCAATTTAATTTTATAGGTAGCAAAGTGAATAATAATCCCTAACTTTCAAGACACTTGGTAATTTTATAACGTTTTTACCCAATTTTTTAAACTATGAAGGGGAAAATAAAGTAGTACTCTGTCTGTTACCATGGCTGTTTAAGGTTAAGTACTGGTCTCGGGCCGGTGTCTGCCCCCTAAAAACAACTTTTATAGCAGTGGCGGGGACACGATGATTACGGGATTATATCAATTAAGAAATTTTTATTAGTCTCTATAATATCACCCGTTGGCTCTACAGCGGTATTAGAGCTATATAAAATTACTGTAAATTGTAATTATATATATTGATGGGGTGGGTACTCGAGTACAAAGGATCGAAAAGTACTCGATCCTTAAAAGTACTCGTTGTACTCGAATACGAGGTAACAGGATCGATCCAGAGAACTAGTACACAAAATCTTAGTTGTTCTACTGAGATGAATAATTCAAACTCGAATCAAATCGGGTCTCGAGTCTCGGGTCTTGAGTCTCGGTTCTCGGGTCTCGGGTAACGAGTTACGAAGTTATGAGTGGAACGACTCATTCTATATTTCGAAAATATTTTGGGATAAAGTCTGACACAGTGTTACCATATATGTTATCAAAAAATAGAATATCTCTATTTATGCCTATTATATACCTGGTAGAACTTTTTCTGATATATGGTGTAACTCTGTCTAAATATACGTAGGGGAAGTGGGCCTAAAATGCGGTATAAAGGTAAAACAAGACATCAGTGTTTCTCACTTTTAACTCCGAGTATTACCACGTGTTATAGTTGTATGGATGTTAGTGTTACTCGGCTATCGACAAAATTCCGAACCACACGTGATTAAAACAGAAAGAGTGATTTTATTGCATTTTGAAGTTGTAACTGTAAAAATTAGTCTTTACTCTGTAAACTTTTAAATTCAGCCAGATGGTCATCTTGGATTATTACTGCACACCGAATCATCTTGAGAGGTTAGTTAACGAACTGCGAAATTGCTCTGAAGAACACTTGTTTTTTATACGGTAAGTTATAAATTTCAACATGAATTTGGGTAAAATGGGAAATTTTTATTGGGTTAAAATGAGAGAAACGAGAGAATGAATCCCATTTTACCTGGACTATTTCACATTTATTTCTATTTGTTTTCAGATGCCTTCTACGTATAAACGAAAAACTGACCGTCAGTCTTGGTCGGAAGAGGTAATGTCTAGGGCACTAGAGGCGTTATGAAATGGAACATGTGGTTATTTAAAAGCTGCGAAACAGTTTAATGTTCCAAAGTCGACTTTAGAAAGGCGATTCAAAAATAAAAATTAACAGGCAATTGACCATTCAAAAGAACTGGGTAGCAGAAAATTAACATTTCCAGTGGAACTAGAGAGACAGCTGGTAAAATATGTTAAAAAATGGAAGCTATGTTATATGGATTAACAACAAGAAGTATTCGGAGTCTTGCGTACCAAATTGCTGTTATAAATAATCTCGTCCATTATTTTAATAATGAAACTAAGTTGGCAGGATGGCACTGGTTGCATTCCTTTAGAAACAAGTTGTCCCTTCGCAGCCCTGAAGCGACTTCTGCTGCAAGAGGTAGAGGCTTCAACCGAGAAGCAGTAAAAACATTTTTTGATATTTTGGAACCGCTCCAAGAAAAACATAATTTCTCACCATCAAGAATATTTAACGTAGACGAGACGGGTATCACTACTGTCCAATCCCGACCATAAAAATCAATTGCTGTCAGAGTAACAAAACAAGTAGGTTTTCTCACATCAGCCGAACGCGGAGAGTTAACCACTGCAGTAATTTGTATGAACGCGAGTGGCATATGCTTATTTTTCCTCTAGTGCGGGTGAAACCTCAATTTGCTGAAGGAACTCCACCAGGTTCGCTATGCATTTGCTACAAGTCCGGATGGATGCAATTAGAATTGTTTGAGAAATGGTTTGATTTTATGCTTACCACCGCATACTAGTCATCGCATGCAGCCACTAAATGTTGCATTCATGGGGCCACTCAGCACTTTCTACCCTCAAGAAGTAGAGATATGGTTGAGAAATAATCAAGGTCGATGCATTACAATAAACGAAGTCTGTTCTTTGTTTAGTAAAGCATGTCTTAGAGCGTCATCACCACTAACTGCCATTAATGGTTTTAGTAAAACTGAATTATATCCAATAGATCGTACAAAATTCACAGAAGACATGTTTGCTGCAGTTTTGCCAACTAACTATGACATATCTCAGAATACTGACACTGATAAAAATGATGCAGTTGCAGCTGAGCTGCCTGAAAAGGAAGTCATCATGAAAAATTTTCATCAACACAATCAGTCCAGAAATAATTGCCCCTTATCCAAAAGCCGTGAAAGTGAAGTTTTCAAAGAAGAAAGTCAGCAAAAGGGGCAAGGCTGCAGTACTTACGAGTACTCCTTATAAAGAAGAGTTAGAGAGATCTTTGGCCGAAAAAATCAGAAAACAAAATGCTGATAAAATGAAAAAAAGTAGAAAACAAAAACACTCCAAATAGCAGCTCATCAAAGGGTAAGAGAAGGGTGTACAAGTCTAAGGTATTGAAGGTATCAAAGGACCAATCCAACAACAGCGAATCTAATGACGTCGATGTGGAATGCTTGTTTTTTGGAAATTATTATTCTAAAGACTGTCGCGGAGAAGGATGGATAATGTGTTGCATCTGCGGTAAATGGGCTCATGATGCGTGTGCAGGTGTAGAAAGTGACGACGATAGCGAATTCACATGTGATGATTGCATTCAAAAATAAATTGTATTTTTTAAAATAAAAATTTTCTGAAGCATTTCTCTGTATAAAATCCATATCCCGTTTTACCTCCAGGATTTTCCCATTTTACCCACACTCTTTAGGTAAAATGGGAAATTGCAGACATTTTATAATTACACGTGCAACTTTTTGCTTTTTGATTTTTGTATGTATTTGATAAATATCTGGTTAAATCAATAACCATAGAATAGTACATTCACTTTACACAATTTTCCAACTTTTATCATCTTCTATACAAAATGCCAAACGTTAAGTATCCCGTTTTAAGCCCATTTCACCTATAATAAAATATATAAATAAGTCCTGCTTTAATAATTCGCAATATTTTTATGATCGGCCTGATAGTGGCGAGTACTATTTTGCCACAAAACTTCAGTTATTTTATGAGTGGTGGCAACAGCGCATGTATTTAAAGGGAGACCAGTTCGTTTGGGTAATTAGTTTTACTGTTACTGTTAGAATTCTAGTACTCGGTACTCGGTTAAGTACTCGATCCTTTAATGTACTCGAGTACCTAATCATCGATCTCTAAAGAAGGATTCGATCCCCCATCACTAATTTTATAACACAGTAATTATTTCCATTTCCTGCATTGAGTGATTATATTACTGTTACAGAACTGTGTAACTATAGGTAAATAACAGAACAACAGTGTTTATTTAAAACGCCATGCATTTAAAGTTAATCCAAATTTGATCATTGCACATTCTATGCGTTTACTTCGCCATATTTTGGTTGTTATTCTCAAGAATAATTTTGTTCGTCATGTTCTAGAACTGAAAAACATATATCACTTATTAAAAAGTTTCACAATATTATAGTAGAAACGTAAAATTAACGTAAATTTCTCCAATTATCAAACAAAAGTAGTACCGGTATATTATCAGCCAGAAGAATACTTATTTCAAATTCATTAAATGAACCTTATGAAAACAGTGTGCTAGTATTCAATAAAGAAAAATCTTTACTCACAGGAAGAGAGAATAGCTGAACTTGATGACGACGATGATGATGATGTTAACTACTTCCCACGTTTCTCCACTATATTGATATTGCGATTATTTGCTATTACAACAATGCCATTACAAAATGTTCATGTAATAGTTATTCAAAATATTTCATCCCAGCTGATCAATTACATATACACTGTATAAAAAATTATAAAGAAATATAAGGAGAAAAATATATTACAAGCAATCTACACAATTTATCACCTGTGGTGGATGATGTTAAGAAATTCGGATTATCTGATTTTCTCATGTACATTTGACAACCAGATTTTCCAATAAAAATAATGCTTAAAACTATCCGTTAATCCGTTAATACAGACAGCCACAGGTAGAAGTGAATGTGGAAGAAGACAAATAATTTTTCCTTAAAAACAGAAATTCCCTGTTTGAAAGATGAAAATAATTTATTGGTGTACACCGATTCTCTCAGGCATACATTTATTCTTCGTCGAAAATTGAAGTCAACTCTATCCAATAACTGCTCATTGTTTCTAATAAACGTGCATTTATTCGTAATGCGATTCGACAATTCTGCTCGCTACGCAATTGGCGAGGAATACACATTTTGTTTTAATGTTTCCCAAAGAAAGAACGTTACATTTGTTGAGGTCTGGAGTTCGTGCAGGCCAAACTTGTGGGCAATTATTTCCTCTTCCAATCCATTTATTTGAATACTATTGGTTAAAAAGTCTCTAACAATAATGTTAAAATGAGGCGGTGCTCCATCATGCATAAACCAATGTTGGAGAAATGTAGAAAAGGACTGAAGAAGCGTCACAATAATTCCAATATCAAAAAAGTTGATGCAAAGACTACAACAAATACCGAGGAATCTCATTATTAGATGTTGTGTACAAAATAATGGTGATGTTAATAAAATGAATTAGTATCAATTATAAAACATTAAATAGAACAATATTAGGCAGGGTTTAGGAAAGGAAGATCGGCAATAGACCAGATTCTTATAACCAACAAATTGTTGATAACATGGTACGTGTATAAAATACCGATATTAAGGTTATTTTCAGATTTTCAGAAAGTATGCGATTTAGTTTAAATATTTAAACTACTTCAGCTTTTGAAGGAATTCAGCGTACCTGGCTCTAGCTAAGCCGACTAATAAAAATGACAAAAAACAAAAAATAACATTCAAGTATAAGATAGAGTAAATGAAGAATTCAAAAGAGAAAAGGGGATTCACCAGAGAGATCCGCTTTTAACAGTGCTGTTTAATATTAACAACAAAAAAATAATAAGAAATATTCAGCTAAACATAAATATATTAATAAAACCACTACACAAAAGAGTTACAAAAAGTTACAGTAAGACTAGCGGAGGTAGCATATAAAATGGATTAAAAATGAACCAAAATAAAAGAAAATATTTGAAATTGCGAAGACAAGACAAGGAAAATTGGAAATAAAACAAGAGAAGGGACATTAATATTTGAGCAAGTTAAGGGATTTACGTATCTAGGGACCTTGCTGAGAAATAAATGCGAAGAAGGAAAAGAAGTTTAGATGAGGTTGATAAAACCAAGTAGGAGTGCAAGAGCAATAAACCAAAGACAAAATTCAGACTATACTCATACCTATAAGGATTTACTGAAGTAAAATTTTAGTATTAAATAAGAAAATACAAGAGGAATTGAAAATATGGGAAATAAAAATATTAGGTGGGAAAAAAGTAGAGGAAAGTTTTATTAGAAGAACTAACCAAAAGGTATATGATCTTTATACAGAACCGAAGATAAATAATGTAGTGAATTCTTGAAGGATACAATAACTTGGTAATTTAAAAAGAATGGAACATCAAAAAATACTAAAAAAAAATAACAGAAAACGAACCCAACTACAAGAAAAAAAGAGAAAGTTAAAAAAATATAACGATATGCAGAAGAACAGTAAGGGATAGAAAACTTTTGAATCGAGCTTTGGACCTAAATGGCCTGTAATCAGCTTCTACATACATAGATAAGAAAAATCCACACCAAGATGGTTCAAATATTCTTTCCAGAGACTGAAAGAAGGGAAAATTACCTCCTTTTTTTGAACGTGTCATTACCTGTGATGAGTATTGGGCGTTTGAATACGACTTGAAATCCAAACTCCAGTGCAAATTTTAATCTTTCCAAAATCCAAAAAAAGCAAGAACAACCAAGTCTAAGATGCATGTTTTTTTTGTAACAGGGATATTGTTCATAAGGAGTGTGTGGCTTAAGGCCGAACAGTTATTGAACAGTTTTGCCGAGGATTTCTTGATAAACTAAAAGAGTAATGCGTGTAAGAACAAACATGAAGAACAATTGGGTGTTGCTTCACTATAACAATTTCAAAATAATTTTGGCCTATAAAAACATTTCTGTATCCTTCCTTATTTTCCTGACGTGAGTCCATTTGGTGTTTTTCCCGACATTGAAAAATCGCTTTAAGGTATATCATTTTGAGATATTAAAAAACATTAAAAAGGCTATAACCGACCAGCTGAAGGCTATTCCAGTATCATAGTTCCTGATATAAAGAATAGAACAACTATTTCCAGCGTTGGGTGGCTTCTAAAGGAAAATATTTTGAAAGAGACAATATTAAATTGTCGTTATACAGTATGGTCCGAATGAAAGGAATAAATTCATTATTTCGTAAATCGGCGATTTTAGGGGAAAATCCTAAAACCCGTCGATTTTTATTTTTCGCTTCGTCAGATCACCTTTTTATCTTGCAATACATCAAATGAAAGGCCTTTTAAATATCTATTCACCCATATGTCTAAGTAATTAATTTTTGTACGTTGTCAAAAAAAATTATTTATTAAATTTTTAATGTTACAATAAATATTATAATTAAGTACAACCAAATTTAAAGCAAGTGTTTTATTGTTTACCGTCAGCTAAAATACAATGCGAAAGACAAGCATGGAACTCTTCTCGAACTTTCGCTATAATTTCCGGAGTTATTTTTGCAATCTCAATGCATATCCGTTCTTTAAGTTCATTAATAGTTTGTAGTCTATTTATGTACACTTTACTTTTCAAGTATCCCCATAAAAAGAAATCGAGAGGAGTTAAATCAGGTGACCTCGGTGGCCACTCAATTGCTCCTCTTGCGGTGGCGCTCCATCTTGCTGCAGCCACAAATCAGGGTAAAGTATGGTCCTATAACCCTATTATCTATTATTCCCGCCCAAATATTCACTTTCCCTGATGGGTATTGAGTACGGTACTCCTGCCTCCAGTGTGGATTTTGTGCAGCCCAATACCGAAAAGGAAAAATGTAGCTTCATCAGAAAATATAACATTTTTAAAAACATCGGATCTCTGTTATTTTTTCCATTAGTTTCACAAAATTCAACTCGTCTATCAAAATCTTCTTCCATAAGTTCCACTAAATTTACTTTATAGGAATACCACTTCTTCTTTTTTAGCGTTCTAAGAATTGTTTGATGGCCAACCTCTAACGCTACTTGCCGTAAATTAGTAAGGGGATTATCTTCAAAGGCTACCAGAACATCCAGTTTCTTGTTTTCACATATTTGTTTTCTACTACCTTTAGAGAGGTCTTTTACATGACCCGTTTCTCTAATTTTTTTCTCAATTTTGCGTACTCTGGACTGTGTAATTGGATCTCGGTTGGAATATTTATTTATGAATAACGTACATACTTCTTTTTGCGTACGAGTACGTGTTTTATCTCCACAACCAATTAATATTAGAATTTCAATTCTTTCCGTTTCAGTCAGCTTCATGTTGATGAGAGTCAAAAAGTTTTTGATTTCGTCTACTATCATTAACTACTTAACAATAACAATTATGTTGAATGTCAATAAAAGAATTTTGATAAGGTAAGTAGTTTTTTTTTAAAAAGGTAAAAAGTATGTTTAGTCCACATCATCTGTAGTTGTTTTAACACTGGCAACACCGCTAACACCATAAAAATTCAGTTGAGGAGACAAGAGAGACATTATTATGTATTACGAATTATGGGGGTTGAATTACTTGAGTTGTTCCTTAGTTTATGCAATTGTAAGTGTTTAGTTTTTAAATTCATGTATGTTATAAAAACAACAAACCCTGTTAAAGTGAGTAGTTACTTCCCTTGTGATCCAAGGGTGGTCCTTCATTGCCAAACATGAAATGGTTCCTTCTACCGGATGATGCAACCTAATCTCGATATATTGGATGTTAGAAAACGAAAAACAACGACAATTTGGTGAGATCCTTCCTATTTTAATAAGAGTTTAATATTCCTTTGGAAAAATTAGTCGCATTTCAATACTGAATTGTATTTTGTTCACGTTGAAATAAACAGTAGAAACACAGAAGTGGTATATACCACTTGTATATGTGTAGGCGTCAAAATCTGTATTATAAAGACATTTTTCTGGTGGTTTTAGACATATCTAGTGATAAAATTGACATAATCGGTGAAGTCACAATAGGTAGGTAAATATATATATATATATATATATATATAAATATTCTCAATTTTAAACATTGTAAGACATGAGGGAAACTAGACGTTCCTTTGATTGACAACATTACTAAACATTGACCGTTCATTACAGATAACCCAGTCTTTGAACTTTTTTTTTAAATGATTTTAAATATATATTGTTTTTCAAAGAAATAGGTAACATAGAATAAATACGTGGAGCTAGGTATTTTGCGCATCTTTGCCCTAAAGTTTTTTCACTTCGAGGGAAAAAAATGCCATCATTCCGTCGAGTGTTGTATTGGTGCTCGTGTACCTCTAATATAATTTTAGTTTCATGGATGAAGAGAAGAACTTTTTAACAGAAAAGTTGTCTGACGTCACATACTCGACATTCTTTATATAATTCGTCAGTAGGATACGAGATAGATCTTTTAGATATCACTTTTAGTATTCATTTTTGAGTTACATTCAGATGGTTTAAATATACATCAAGAACTCCTCCCCATCCGAGAATACCATAATTCAAAAGAGATTCTACTAACGAATAGTACAGGGTTTTTAAATGAGATGTTGTTAAAAAGTCTCTTAAATATTTGAATTTCGGGATAAGTCCTCTAATTTTATTTAGAATATTTTTTACTTGTGGTTCCCAGCGTAAATGTCGATCGATAACAATTCCAAGATATTTTACATTCTCTCAATATTTAACGAGCCAAGATTAGGTAATGAGGAACTATAGGAAGTAAATGGTAAGTAACAGCTTTTTTTATGATTTAATGTCAATTTATTTAATTGTAGCCATTTGGATATTTTTCTAAAGTCATTTTCTATTTTTTCTTTCAGTTCTTGCCAAGATGGTGCGGAGTACATGACTGCAGTATCATCTGCAAAACTTATTATTTTTCCTGAGGTATTAAGAAATAGTAAGCTATTAATATAAATGGTAAAAAGAATGGGGCCCAAAACTGTTCCCTGGGGAACATCGAAGGTTACCTTTTTTCGAATATTGAAAGTACCGTTGATTTCAACACTTTGCTCTCGGTCTGAGAGATAGCTTTTTAATAAATCGTAAGCTAAACCTCTGAAACCATACGTTTCTAATTTATCTAATAACCTTTTATGACATACCGTGTCAAAGGCTTTAGAAAGATCTAGAAAAATAATTACCGCGGGAGTTTTTTTATCTATATGATCATAAATAGAAGATGTTAAATTTAAGATCGCATCTTCAGTTGATCTACCTTCTCTAAAGCCGTACTGATAATCTGATAAAATGTTGTATTTATTTAAAAAGCTTTGGAACCTGTTCTTCATTACCCTTTCTATAATTTTAGAAATATTTGACAATATCGAGATTGGTCTATAATTTTCTATTTTAGATTTATCTCCAGTTTTAAAAAGAGGTTTAATTATACCCGTTTTGAAACATTTCGGAAAATGTCCAAGAGAAAAAGATTTATTTATTATTCTGGTTAATATAGGTGCAACTTCAGACGCTATGTCCTTTAATGTTTCAGAACGAATATTGTCAAATCCTGCCGATTTTTTATTTTTCAAGTTTTTTATTACAGATATTACTCTGTCGTATCTGTAGGTTTTAAGAATATGGTATTTTGTAAGGGATAAGTATTTTCGGTAAAATTGTCAACGTCTGGAATTTTTTCAGCTAATTTTTTGCCTATGTTGGCATAATATTAATTAAATGCATCCGCGATTTTTTGTTTTTCTGTCAGCTGATCTTCATCAGATAAATTAATAACATTTATGTTTGTTTGATGTTTTCTTTTTCCATATAAGGTATTAACACATTCCCATAAAGATTTTGATGAATTTATGTTTTTGTTTGTTTGTTTAGTGAGATAATCTCTTTTAGTTTTATTTATTAGTTTTTGTAAGATATTTTTATAATTTTTATATCTATTTTTTATGTTATCATTAGTCGGGTTTTTTAAAGTAAGTTTGTAAAGAATATTTTTTTCTTTTATTGACTTTGCTAAACCTGGTGTCATCCAACATTTTAGAAAACGAATTTTATTTTTAACTTTTACGGTTTTAGTGTTGTTGTTTATATAACGTTGTAAAGTTTCAATAAATTTATTCGACATAACATCCAAATCTTTTTCTTCAAATATATTTGCCCATTTTTCATTACTTAGGTCTTCCCGTAGTTTAGGATAATTTATATAAGATGATAGACGTCAGGTCAAAATATAGACGTCAATATTTTTCGCTCCGCTAATTTTTATACTAAAAACGTATCGAAAACTGCGATAAAAGTGTAAATAGTAGTGATAAGTTTGAAAGTCAGCCGAACACAAATTTAAAAATTGTCATCGATTTAGATTTACTGCAAAGATGGTGTATAAATATAACTAAAATTTATAAACTAAATATAGTGATGATAAAAATTATCGTAAAAATTAAGTAAAGTTAAGTGGTAATATACCAGTTTGTAGTATTACTGAGGACAAAAATTGTGTAGTTTTGATAGCGCTTGATAGGTTGGTAATAATCAATCCAGTCTCGCACGCAAATAAGCAAAAATAAAATAATTTCGTCTCGTTTTGTTATTATCGTATTCATTGAAACTTAAGTTATTTATCGTTTGTCAAGATGACTAAAACAAAGAGTAAAGCAAAAAACCGTGAATTATAGAATTTTGATACCAACGAAAATGAGATCAGTGAATTAACACATGCGCCAACAGTTATTTGTGACAAATTAGTTCGATTTGAAATAGTTTTGTCTCGGATATTGAAGATAATTTCTAAATAGAAATAAAATTAAAAAATGTAGAGGAAGAATATTCTGAATTCGATAAAATCCAGACTCGGTTAGAGTATTTTAGTAACGATGAGAAAGATAGTCGCTTAGAAACCGAAACATGTTTTTATAATAATTTAATTTCGAAAGCTAAAAGATTCATCGCGAATAGTGAAAAAATTGGCGGATAATCCCCTGGTCCAAGCGAAATTACTCGATGTAAAGATTCTGGCGCTGTTGCCAAGCTTCCGATTTGGGGCTGCCTAGTTTCCATGGTAAATATGAAACATGGTACAGTTTTTGTGATGTTTTTAGCTCTCTTGTACATACTCGAACGGATTTAACAGAAATTGATAAATTTTTATATTTGAAAATATGTTGTAAAGACGACGCGTTGAAACTGATTGAATCATTAGACGTAACACCAAGTAACTATTCTATCTCTTTTGAAATTTTGACAAAAACATATGAAAATCGCAAAGCCATTATAAATCTGCATGTAAATAACGTTTTATTTAACTTATCAAACTGTGTAAAAGAATCTCCTACGCATATTAAAAAGCTGCTAGATACTATTCATCAACATATATCAGCATTGGAAAAGCATAATTTGCCAGTTAATCAGTAGGATGCTCTGTTAGTACCGCTTGTTTTACAAAAAATATATGATCGTACCGAACGAGAATGGGAAAATAAAACTACTGATCAAAATTTACCTAAGTTAGTTCTGATTTACTCGAATTTCTTTCGAAAAAATGTTTCACCTTGGAAGCTATAAGTAACGAATTTATGAAACTAAGGAGTCAAATATAAAGACCTAATATTAATGATAAAAATTATTTAAAACCACAACAAAATAAAGAATATTCAAACACGCATAGATATTCATTTCCTAAACTTCCGAGAATAAGAAGTGTTGTGTTTGTAATGAAAATCATTACATTTATCATTGTCCACGGTTTAATAATTTAAACTAGTGATGGGGGATCGAATCCTTCTTTAGAGATCGATCATTCGGTACTCGAGTACATTAAAGGATCGAGTACTTAACCGAGTACCGAGTACTAGGATTCTAACAGTAGGTAAAACTAATTACACAACACACACACACACATACATGCAATCTGAGTCCGGGTCTCCTATCTTCCATATCGGGTTTACTGATATGAAAGATGGGGAACCCATTCCACCACCCCCTGTCTCCAGACAGGACCTCTTACATTCATTCGTCCACATTCTTCCCTCAAGATATCACCCCAATGGCTAGGTGGGGTGATACAACCTGTCCTTACTATTTTTGCGTCTTGGGGTAGCGACCAGCGCTTTTCTCCCTTGGTCCTCCTGCTAATTACACAAACGAACGGGTCTCCCTTTAAATACATGCGCTGTTGCCACCACTCATAAAATAACTGGAGTTTTGTGGCAAAATAGTACTCGCCACTGTCAGGTCGATCATAAAAATATTGCGAATTATTAAACCAGGACTTATTTATATTTATATATTTTAATATACCTATATTTAGACACAGTTACACCATATATCAGAAAAAGTTCTACCAGGTAATAGGCATAAATAGAGATATTCTATTTATTAATAACATATATGGCAACATTATGCCAAAATATTTTCGAAATATAAAAAGTATACAATGAGTCAGTTTTCTACCCTTAAAAACTCACCCCCTTCCACTTCTCGACCTCAGATCGGCCGTAAATTATTTTTCCTTTCATTTTTATTATATTCTCTTCCTTTTCCAATGGTTTTTCATCTTACTATTATTTTATTTCGTTTCAAAAATTATCGACCCTGGTCTAAAATGGTACAGTTTCAAAACGTTTTCTTTTTGAAAAGTTGGAACATTTCAACGCGGTCGGAATGTTTGGTCCACATCATCTGTGAATGAATTTATTCCTTTCATTTGGACCATACTGTATATGAATATATTTTTTTTAATAAGATTTAACAGAGACTTGCATAACGAGTTGATGAAATAATAGAAAAGAATGATAAGGTTATTATAATGGACGATTGGAATACCAGAACAGGAAAAGAGAAATACATAGGTATAGTATAGAGAAGAATTTGGAGAAAATATTATTAGCAGGAATTGTAAAAACATATTAGAGTTTTGTCAAATAAATGACCTGATGATAAGAAATAGATTTTGGGATCAGCCAATGAAAGAACGTTACATATTTGTAGCAGAAGAAAGAAAAACAAAAAAGCATTATAGATTATACAGTTAGTACCAAAAATCCGCATGCTAAAATGGGACAAATTAAAATAATAAAAGAATTAGAAATGTTAACACAAGATAGGTTAGTGAAAACATCATTTAAACACACAGAAAGTATAGAAGTAGAAAGAAAAATCAAGTATGAGACAATCAAAATATAGAAATTGAAGAACAAGTACCACAAAATAGAATATTGAAAAGGAATTTTGAAGAATTTACAAAAACACGGCAGAATAAACAAAGCTAGCCGTTAAAAGAAAAATAGAAGACAATACTACAAGTATGCGAAATACGAAAATATAACAAAAATAGCCTGGAAACGATATGATGACGCTAAAAATGAAAACGATAAAAAACGTATAATACATGAATTATATGAAACAACAGATCGAAACCTGGGTCTATTGAAAATAATTTTAAAACGCTTCGGAATACGGTGGAAATTCAGATAAGTATAATTATCTTTTCATATTTGACCTATGAGTTGTTTTTGAGAGTCAACTTAATTTCAATTTACACACAAAAAATGCTATTATCCCTGTCAACAAAAGTTATGGCTTAATTCTTAGAACGTGTAAAGGATTTTACGGATACAGGCGCTTTAACGATATTGTAAAATAAAAATAAACGCTTATATTCGAAGTAAACTTTATTGTGCTTCTTTAATCTGACAGCCAAGATGTAGTACTTACTCAGGAATGTTGGAACATGTACAGAGAAGATTTTTAAAATTTTAGAGGTTCACTGAGGATGGTACGTATCCAGATAAACTGCTCAAACATATTTCCTTTCAGCTTTTTAGAAAGTAGGAGAATATTAAACTCTCTTATATTCCTTTCGGGTGCCTAGAGACAAATCAAATTATTCAGCCTCTTTTTACTTACCCACTCTCTTCTACACTAATAAAGAATAATTTTAGATACATTTCATTTCTAATTTTTATATTTAATACTAATTCTTTGGTGTATATATATTGAATCTTTTTTCCTTCCTTTGTGTTTTTTGTCTGGTGGACATTACATATTGGAATTTTCTTTGTTTTTCTTCTATTTTTCTCTTTGTTTTTTATGACATACTTACTTTGTTTTTGTTAGTAATTATTGTATAATTTCAATGTATTCATGTATTTTTTGCAATTTCCCACTCTATAAATGGTTTCTTAACTGCAAAGTGAAGCATGGAAAATAAAAATAAAAAAATAAATAACAATGTTGATTGACCACTTATTTAAATTGAAAAAAATAATAATCCACTTGAATGAAAAAAAAATATTTCTTACTATAAATTTTCCACCTATTGTAATTTAATAAATGGTAGATAATTATGAAGTTTGAATGACCCAGGGAGACGTGACGAGGTTTGTATAAATCGGGGGGCGCGTAGCGACGGCGGGCGACTGAATTGTGTGGTGTTTAAAAAATATATATTTTGATGTGAGACAGTTCTTGTTGAAACTACTAAGGGACAATTCATATTTACATGAAAAGTTTCCGAATTCTCGAAGTATTGTAGTGCGTGTCTGAATTTGTTTTGAAGTTTTCCTTTTGATATTTCAAAGGTAAGCTAGCTTAGGTATTCTTTATATATTTACGTCATTTTACAAATTTTTTTTGCCTAATACATGAAAGTTAAATGTAATTTAATAAGTGTTTTCAAAAAGATTTTCAGTGTTTTGCGTATTCAACTTATTCATAAATATTAAATATTTTCGGACAAAATGAAAGAGTGTTTGAATAAATGGAACCAAAATATTATTTTCAGACAACTTTTTTTCTTTAAGAATTTTTGGTAGGGTGTTACGAGCTAATTAACATTTCAAAATGTCTTTTTGTTATTAAGTTTAAAAAGGTACTTTCAAATTTGACGAATATATTAAGATTCCCATTAATTTTTTTTATAAAATTCTATTTTTGATACATAAAAGAAAAAATGATCACCTCAGGAACAATTACGGGAAGAAAACCCATAGGTAAAGACCGTTCCTGCTAAGATTGCCAAAATGTAATTGTTTTGGAATTGAATAACTTTATTAAAACCATAACTTTCCTAAACTATTTGAAATTTTAAAGTAGACTTCCAAAGTTACCTATAAATTAAGGTTCGATAAAACTAACAGTTATAATATCACCGTAATTATGAATTATAAAGCACAATGTTTTTAAGAAAAGTTATTTTCTATTAGGTTTCAGTATTTGTGCATTATTTTTCCAAAATTTGTTTATGGTAAAAAACACTTTTAATAGCAACTATATTATTTTTTGACAGATTTGCAATCCTTGTAAATCTAGAGAGGTTTGTTAATTTCTTATATTCAATATATTATTTATCTATGTCAAAACAATCAGCTTTCTTAATGACACCTTAATTTGATAGTTATACAGGGTGAGTCGCTAGAGCAGGATAAAGATTTGTTGTCGAAATGCGACTTTAATCCAATCATTATACAGAGCGGTGTATGTTATGCTGGGTTTACGTATGCATTGATTCCCTGGCGCCAGAATATACTGGCGTACCAGTAAACTAAAAAATACATGTCTAAACACCGGCTGGCGCGCCATTTGAAAACATGAATGCACGGATCGAAAACGTTGGTTGCCTTCCAACTTTTACTGGCGCCAGTAGTACTTTCTCCCCCACTCCGATACTTGCTTACTTCTTCGGACCGCGCCAGTAAGATTTACAAGTCTAAAATCTTGCTAGCGTGTAGTTTTTACCTTTCACGCTTTGTAAATAGTTTAGGTCTAGTGCTAATCTCTTCGAGATCGCATACGAAGTGAAACTGGCGATTCCAAATTCAGTTGTGAATGTAAACGTGAAAGTTCAACTGGCGTACTGTCCATCAAGAATAACTGAAACCGCGAAGGTCGGATACGCAGTAATCGATACCAAATAAATGGTGAAATTAGTCATTTGAAAAACATCCTTGGAGCTGTTCACTTCGTAATATCGAGGGTTGAAAGTAAAGAGTGCTAATGCAGTGTCGCCGAGTGGACAATGACAACACAAGTGAAAAATAAATCTTTAGGGTCACAAGACAAAGCTCCAACCAGTAACTCTAAAAAAGTTACACGAAGGAGTGGGCCAAAGCTTATATCAATTAATTAAATGGCATAAACCTAAATATAAGAAATACGCGATTGACCGAATTATCAGAGAACATGGTCATGAGGTTTTAAGGCTACCACCTTATCATGCGGATCTTAATTGTAGTCAAAGTGATTACAATTGAGAATGACTTAATATCAAAGGAACCTTTCATAGACTCTGTAATAGAAAACGTAATTATTAATATAGGCGAATGTGATACAGGCAGTGATGACGATTATATTACTGAAGCTGAAAGTGATCGTGATGATTCGTTGTCAACAAATTTCAGTTTATATACGAGTATAATAATAGGTATTGTTGCTAAATATTTACATTTTGAATAATTATTAATCTTTTTATTTTACTTTTTAATAGGACTTTTAAAATTTTACATAATTATTATCAGGTTCATCGTTTTTTAATATTGCCACTAATTTTTCAAGACCTACACACGTTGCAAGCGCTAAATTATTGTGAAATAAATATACCTTGATTAACTATTTAATTAGACTTTTCAAATTTTACATTATACATTATATTAAACCATTCAGTTACAATAACAAAACAATATTTTACTATACGCGGTAAAAAAATTATCCCTGTGTTTGAATAATAAAAAACTGACGATTATGAATATTGGAAAAAAAAATATTTTTCCCCGATCCCTAAATAGCAAATATATAAATAATGTAAATAATTTTGTTATTATAATGATCTATGTAGTGTAAAATAAATATTATAATAACACTGTATTTTCACTGACCTTTCTAAGAATATACTAAATATTTTAATATCAATGGATTTAACCGGTAAGTAGGCTTAATTGCTTTATAAATATTAGGGAAATAATCCCTTTTTAGAATGTCATTAGACTGGCAAGATATTATTATTTTCATTAAAAATTAAATGTAATTCCCAATTAAATTTTTTAAAGGACAGTTAAAAATAAATACTGATCTCCAAATTAAGTTTATTCCAAATATCGTTTCTTAAAATTTGAATATTTTACAAGATATGGCAACATAGATAAACAAATCATTGTGGTCCTACAAATTCTTCGCCTGCATATAATTTGTGGTATCCCTGCTCATTTAAGTCACTGCGCATCTCGCGGCTTCAGATATTCTTGACGGACAGTACTTACTGGCTCCAGCGAATCCATATATTTGTAAACCCGCCTTTAAAGAAATTTGGGAACGATAAGGAGCCTTCCTGTTTGTTCTTTAACATCGGTGCGAATGCTTAATATTTGCATTATTTTCGGGTTAACATTATTGATGTATAACAGTTAAAATAATTAAATTCGATATAATAAATTATAGAATATATTTGTAACGTTAAATTGAATAAACTTGGTATAGTCAAAAACACAAGTTTAAAAATACTTTGGCAATAACAAAGAAAATTAGGGAATAATTAATAAATACGTTTTGAAGAGCGCAGAAGCAAAAAGTTTTTGAGTAAGAAAATGATAAATTTTAAACTATTGGAACCATTGGAATACACAATATATTTATTACAAACGATATAGCAAGTATCTTACCAATGGACACTTCCATTGTCCATTTCTTTTGAAGGTAAACTTGAAGTTTATTATTATCCGAATGTGAGAATAAAATATCTTTCCATCTGTAGATGGTAAATATTTGTATCGCATTTTGGATTAAGTTATTCCTCTCCTAACAATAGTCTTTCACAACGTTTAATTCTTGTAGACAGTTCCTTCCTTGGAAAGTAAACTATACAGCTACTTCCCCCATCAAATAATATTTATTTATTTGATCTTTAGCTCTTATGTAAATTTAATCAAAAATAGATTTTATAAGAAAGTAACTAAACAAAGTTATTTTAATCTTTAAGGTTTAACAAACTTATGAAAAATAGATTATCGACTTGTATCATTGATTTTTTGCAGAAAAATGCTAGTTTCACCCCATCATAAGACATAATTAGGAAAATGGTCACAAGACGTGAAAATTCGATTAAAACTCCTCCTACTTCACGTGGTCCTAGTCCTTCAAGAACCGGAAATAAACCCAGAACTAATGATTCTCCTGGTACCAATCGTAAATCGCCGATGAAGTCCAGTTTTCGTAAAGGGCAGAGTCCAGATAGACGAAAAGAGAATCCTTCTGAAGTTAAAGAAGTCAAATCCACAGGAAACAGTCCAGCAAAATCAATGGAGACGTTACCAAAGTCGCGAAGTAGCGAGTAAGTAAACAAATAAAATAGAATTAACAATAAATAAAAATAAATTTGAAGCAAGCCAAATCATCATCAACATATCTTTACAGGTAGTGATAGACAATTGTATGTTTTCTTTATTTTTATTAACAATTTACATCCAAAAATAAAATTTACTGTTGAAATTGAAAATAACAGTTCTATAAATTTCTTAGATATAAATCTCAAAAGAGTAAACTGTAATCTTCAATATTCAATTTATCGTAAACCAACTCATATAAATATGACTATCCCTTATAACTGAAATCACCCTATTGTCACATAAATTAGCAGCTTATACTTCAATGATACATATAATATTTTCAATACCAATGAGTAAGGATGATTTAAAAAGGGAAATTAATATAATAAAACAAATCGCTACCTCTAATGATTATACATTGAATCTAATAAATAGGTTGATTGATAAAAAGGAAGAAAAGTTTCCCGTTAACCTGATCTTTCCGAAACAACCTAAAGATAACGGGTCATACGGAGCGATTATATATTTTTAAGATATTTCAAATAAAATATCAAAAATTATATCTTCTAAAATATCTTTTAAAGTAAGAAATAATGTAGGTTCATTTTTATTAAATGCAAAACCTAAAATTAATCAATTTTCAAAATCAGGTATTTACAAACTAAATTGTCCCGATTGTAACGCCATCTTGGCCAGACATTAAGAAATTTTAACATACGCTACTGTAAACATTTAAGAACTTATAGATTAAAACAATCAGATAAGTCACATTACGCATAACACCTCAATGACACCAAACACAAACCTATATTTAATAACACAATGGAAACAACAGTGGAAGTACTTCATGTAAGTGACAAAAAAGAAGAACTTGATTTTTTGGAAGAATGTCAAATAAAGAAACACCTAAAATGTCCCCAATATACATACAGTATTGAATGAATAACTAAACCTGGGAAGTTCAATTATCTTAGATCACGTTTTGAACTAAATACCCATATAATAAATACTAAACAAATATATTACATTTTAAATAGATCT
Organism: Hermaeophaga mercurialis; assembly: GCA_951812935.1. Lineage (NCBI taxonomy): Eukaryota > Metazoa > Arthropoda > Insecta > Coleoptera > Chrysomelidae > Hermaeophaga > Hermaeophaga mercurialis. The sequence goes on along the minus strand of OX638365.1, from coordinate 1,170,051 downwards.
GTCAAACTTCTTTCTGTCTTGGAAAATGGTTTGATAAAATACCGAAACCTAGATAGAATAGAATATATATTAAAACGCTTTGGAAGACTGTGGAAATTGAAGATAAATATTATATATCTTTCCATATTTATTATGAATAATTTCCATCTTTTATATTCGTTTAATTAATTTTTATATCATTTGGAAATAATTAAACTTTAAATTACAGTTTTTTAAAAATATTTTTGAACTAATAATATGTCATTAAAATTAACACATTAACCTTATGAAACATAAATTATTTATTATTTTACTTGTGCAGTATACATAGAACTGAGTTAGCATTAATTAACGAATTGTAATTTCTGGTTTTTGTTCAGTAAACTTAATTATAAGTTATCAATATATTAATTATTATTACCGAATAATTAAAAGTGATACAATAAGAGGAGATGGAGATAATAGACAGTATGAAAAATAGAAAATTATTAGCACAAGAGAAAACAAATTGAGCTAAACCAAAGACTGTAGAAATATAACGACAAGTAATAGGAATCTATTAGTAACAAAAATATCATTAGGAAAACGATATAGCAATGTTGGTACATACACCTTACATGAAATAAATGTAAACTGCTCAACAATTGAAATAATCCACCCTAAATTTTGAGTGGTTGCGCGTAAACTACGCTAAATAAAAAAAGGGACCAAAAACAAATTTACTTACAAATTTATTTATGAAATCTTGAGGAATCCTCTTCCATTCTTCTAAAACGGCATTTGTTAGAGCTCCGATGTTCTTCAAATCATCATTTCGTTGGGATACCTGTAGTTTGAGATGTGACCAATCATGCTCGATTGGGTTCATTCAGGTCAGGAGAATTTGCGGGCCAGTCCATTCGTTGAATATTGTGGGTTTTATAGTTATTTTCATGGTTAGAGCACGATCTTTGTCAAAGTAAAAATGCGTAAGGTGGAAAGATTAAGAAATGAGAGAAAAGAAAATTGGAAAATAGAATCTATAGAAAAACGACTGTAACTTGGTGGGTGAAAACATTTGCAAAGTTCGAAAATTGCAACTGTTGAGTATATTTTCATCTATTACTCAAATGGACATTTAAGTTCAAATAAAAATAATTGTGAAAACAATTTTTCAAAAACGATATAATTTCAGTAAAAGGTAAAATTTAAATTAACTGGAATTTTCAAATATTCTAAATGTTGCATCCTATACATTTTTATAACCAGAATAATAAAAATAACTTTTTGAAATGCTTGACATCGCAATTAATTCGACAATTTTTGAGTTAGGGTTATAGCAATTATCTTTAATAAAACTTCAAATAAAAATTGTTTATCCGCTAGATCTGAGAAGGAGCAGGCCATTCAACTAAGTATATACCATTACACTTATTTCGAATTGTTTCTGCAACACAATTTCTAGCTGCAAGTGAATGGCATACTGAAAGTAAACAGATATGTTACCAATATTTTTAGCTAGTAGATATGTGTAATGAAATTTTATGAAAATATAAAATTCATCTGTTAAAGATTTATTTGAAATTTAAAGGCCATATAATGAAAGTCTTCTCAATATCTAATTTAAAAAAAAATCACACACTACTAGACTTTAGAATTAAAAAAACCCAGTTGTACTTGCTCTTTCACGAAGAGATATTTGATTGTTATGATGTTTCTTGAATATACAGAATATAAAATCTATTTAGAAAAACATTAGGATTACATGTTTCATGTTTCTTTTTTGCAGAGATCATTTCATATCGGAAATCTTCCTTCTCGAAGGCTAATATTTATACTTCCGACAACTTGAACTTCGTTATTAAAACCAAATAACTCACTGATTTTTTTAGAATGTACTTTTCTCAATTAGCGAAAATTGTTCTTTCAAAATACGAGGCTTTAGTTAATAAACACGTAGTGAAAAAGAGATATTTGTAGTTAAAGTGGGTCAAAAACTTTGAGACATAAATTTTTTAAGAGACAATGGCGTTACCCGATAATTTTCCTTTCAACTGGGCATTCGATGTCTAATCAAAGGTTGATCTATAATTTACCAATTGACTTTTTCAATTTTTTATTTACCGTGAAAGTTTGATAAATGGCTTTTTACAGATGGCTCTCTAACAAAATATATAAAAGTTATTCGTGTGTATATGTATAAAAACAAAATTAAATATACAGGGGGTGCCATTTAAAAAAATTGTCGATGACATCGTTACTCACAAATGGTTAACCCTGTATATTTCATTGTTGTGTAAAAATAGATTAAATTAAAATCAAAAACCGACCAGTCACAGGATTTTTCCTCAAAATTGTTAGTTTAGCTTAAAATGAATTTATTCCATACTTTATGTACACACTGTATAATAATTATAAAACCAAATTTATCGGTACCTGTTTAATATTCATTAACATGGTGTAATTAAATAATGCTTACAATCTGCTAAAATGTTTGTTTTGATTCCTTTAAGGATACAGAATATACTGGACTTAATCGCACTAATCGAGCACCGTGTAGAATAAATATATTTAGGTTATGATACAGGTATATACGTCTTCTTTTATTTATTAATCTTTCCTCATTACATATTTCACCTTTCTTATGTATATTGATTTTTTCGTATTAATTTTCACGATTTGCCGACATCAGCAAAAATCATCAACCTTTATTTTTTTTCTTTGTTTATCTATTTCTTTTTACCCACAAATGCGAGCTATACTTTATTTGCTCTTCCTCTATAGTTACAAGAAGGGATAAAATAGCATTAAAGATCACTATAAGAAACGTTAATTAAGAAAATATTATTTATAAATACATTCAAAATTAGACAGAGAATTATAAATTGGTCACAAATAAAAAATATTTGATACAGAGATCTCTCTGTATCCAATATTTTTTAATGCCATAGCATAGAACAGGCATGTAAGCCGTTTAATACTGATTTTCAACGGTTTGGCTGCTAGAGACATCTAAATTAAAAAAAAATGTGATTTTCAGGTGGCTGTAGATCCTTTATTAAACATAATAGACATAAAGTGTGATACATCGTTGAAATTAGCTCGGCAAGAGGTTTATAAAAATGTAAAAATATACGGGGTGTTCCATTTAAAAAAACAAAATTTTGGGATGGCACTGCGTTCGTGAACACACTGTATATTTGGGACTAATTTTAAAATGTGAATCTCAAGACTGCCTAAACTTTTTGTTCGTAACTTCAATAATAGCGGACTAATCGTACTTCGACGCACTAATGCCGCACCCTGTATATTGTAATTTAATAATTTATAGTCATGTAAATATATACAAAGACAAAGAAAGAAAATAAAGAATTCTATTAGATTTAAAACAGGAGATTTGGTAATAATCAAATCGCTAAGAGTAGCAAATAATAAAAATTATCTTTGTGCAAAATTACAGTTACCATATGAAGGACCCTATAGAATAGATAATGAGATGGCGATAATAGTAATGAGCTGGTTGTACTAAATGCAACCAAAATAATGGGCATTTTGTATTATTATTTTATCAATTTGAAATCAAGTTTCCTAAACAATTTTTTTTATTCATTAGATTTCATGAATTATTTTAATTTATCATTTTTGTTTATTGTTAACATGTTAATGATTTTCTGAATTTTGTAAAATTTAATTTTTGAAATAATATTGAGTGTCATATTATTTAGAAAATTAAGTTTGGGGATATTGTTATGTAATAATTTATATTTTTGTAAATTTTATATCAAGTAGTTGTGGAATTTTTTTTGTTTGAAGTAGAAAGTTGTTGATTTGATCGTCAAGCGTTATCAGTTTGAAATGTAAAATAACAAATGTCAGAAAAAAGTTAATACATTTACATTTATTAACAATATATATGTAATTTTTTTATTGCAATTTGACGACCATATTCAAATTCATAATAGTTGCCATGTGCAATATTGATTATCACTGTATAATAAAATAATAGCTTAGGTAACTTCATTAAATTCTCGGTAAACACGTTTAAAATCAAAATAGTTCGTGTCATGCAAGGTATTCCACAAATTGGGCTTCATATACTACTCATAATGCACTAAGAAAATTTAATATAGAACATATTTAGGTTATGATACACGTACGAAAGCGTCCCAACGAAAAATAATTGTCAATACTTTCAAAAAATTTAGTAGTTACATTTTTTATAATATAATAAATATATAAACTATTATATTGATATATTTACACTTACTAAAACACATTTAATCTATTGTTTTTATTTGTTAGGTTTATTGGGCGATGTAATAATCGAAGAATATTGAAAGTAAAAAAACTAACTGTATAGGGAAAATAAGTTATAATAATACAATAAAACATAGTGTTAGTAGTATTAGTTTGTTTGTTTGTTTGGATTACTTCCTTATAGGGGGTACTTTACCTTGAGATTTTTTCTTAGCATGGGGAGGTAAAGTTAGTTGGGACGCTTCCATTCCCGGCGAGAATAGATTGTCGCATTTTCTTTCCGACAAAATTTAGGAAGCCTAACAAAATGGGGGGGATCTTTCCGGCAACCGGGAGTTTTCTTTTTAAGTAAGCTCTAACTATTAAAGTAATAATAACTGTTATTTATTTAATTAATTGGTAAATTTGATCTTAGAGCGCTTATTTTGTGTAGCACACTCAGTGTTAGGTGTCTACCTTTAAACAAGGGTAGTCTAGGGTTCTTAACACGTTATAACGAGACCTCCTTATACTATTGTCATTCGGCAGCATTGTGGTGATTGACTAGCGAGATGTTTTTTTTTTAGACAGGTATATAATTTGACGTTATATTAATCACTGGTTTTTAGTTGAATATATTGGCTTAAGTTGTTATGTATATGTTTATATATGAAGAGTTGCTTTTGACCCCAGTCAATCCTGCAGTTACTACACTTACTGCCTGAAACTGAGGTACCACCCCCGTTTTGGTTATTTTAATTTTTTAATCAACTTATTTGTAAATTATTAGTTTAGTGATATAATATCATTTTGAGCATTTGAACGCATTATATTTTTGTCGTACTTAATTTACCTGCGTAATTCTTACTTTTTTTATCAATGAATATATTGACATTTTAAAAGGATTCTTTGATTTAGCGATTTGCCACCTAAGGTAATTACTAGTGTGCATGCATTTATAAGCCAGGACGGATTTTAATATCCCTTAAGAACAAAGAAGGTTCTAAAACTACTGCCTGACCTTATCGTTCTAAAATATGTCTTATCATAGATTTGTGTTTTATTGGTGACAGTTAAAAAGAATAGTTATTTATAGATTTATTACCCTAAGCGCCTATTAGTATTATCTTTAGAAAAAGTTTTATTGGATTTTATTGTAGACATCGATCAATTAAACCGCCTGGTATTGCTAGAAATTCGACAATCCCAACGGAAAATTAGATGTCATCCTCTAATTCGAATTTGAATTAGCACGCCGAAAATCTTTCCCTGTCAAACCACTTGAGACATTGCTTAAGTTCGCCTCTCCGCCCCGCTTGTATTTTACGATGTTAAATGTACAATTATTTAAAAACAACAAGATGATTCATGCATAGGTATTCATTCATAAATGCCATTCTTTTAAATACTATTTACAATTAACATAAAGTGCCCCTAATTATAATAATTAATACCGGCCTTATTGCTATTGGTCAAGCCAGGCACCACAACAACCCCTAAAACAAGATTAGGGTATTAAGTCAAATCCATGTTAAAATATACATAACGTTTTTTATGGTTGTAAGTAGTGTAGCAAAGTATGTTCCCGTTTCTGCCACCAGGGGCGCTGGTGGCGCTAGTGTCGCTGTTGCGCGGTAAATTTGAATTTCGAGAGCGGCCATTTTTAGTCCAATAATGTCAAAGTTCCACAAAGTGTTAGTAGATGGCGTTGGTGGCGCCAAAGTTCCACAAAGTGTTAGTAGATGGCGTTGGAGAGCGGCGGCCATTTTTAGTCCAAGAATACTGGTCTTGAACGTGTTGGCAGTTCAGTCAAAAAAAGAAGAAGTCACCTGTCATCTGGCATCTGGCACCTCTCAGATGTCACCTCTCATCTGTGACCTGTCACTAGAAATACTGGTCTTGAACGTGTTGGCAGTTCAGCCAAAAAAGAAGAAGTCACCTGTCATCTGTCATCTGTCACATGTTGCCATAAGGGCACAAAGCGCTTAACTTCGCTGTTATTGGTCCAATTGAATCGCGGAAAAAACAGGCATTATCTATGAGTGGCGTAGATGTCAAATTTAAAGAAAAACATGCGCAATGAACGTTGCCGTAAGGGCACAAAGCGCTTAACTTCCTCGTTATTGGTCCAATTGAATCGCGGAAAAAACAGGCATTATCTATAAGTGACGTAGATGTCAAATTTAAAGAAAAAGCATGCGCAATGAACGTTGCCATAAGGGCACAAAGCGCTTAACTTCCTCGTTATTGGTCCAATTGAATCGCGGAAAAAACAGGCATTATCTATAAGTGACGTAGATGTCAAATTTAAAGAAAAAACATGCGCAATGATGGTTGCCATAAGGGCACAAAGCGCTTAACTTCGCTGTTATTGGTCCAATTGAATCGCGGAAAAAACAGGCATTATCTATGAGTGTCGTAGATGTCAAATTTAAAGAAAAAATATACGCAATGAGCGTGGCCATAAGGGCACAAAGCGCTTAACTTCACTGTTATTGGTCCAATTGAATCGCGGAAAAGACAGGCATTATCTATGAGTGGCGTAGATGTTAAATTTATGAAAAAAATTGCTTGATCATGATTGGATAATTATGTCACGTGATCTAGAGGGGGATATTATATAATATTTTGCATTTTATTAATAAAAAAGATATAATTTTTGTCAATAGTGTTTTTTAATTGTTATAATATTCCTCCGAAAATTGAGCTTGCTTAAGTTAAGTAAATTTCAAAACCTAAACTTCAAAGTGTTAAAAAATTTTAAATACGGCCCTGCAATCTACATTTTCTGAAAAATTTTAAAAACATACTTTTAATAATTTAAAATTCTTTTTTCATACTAAAAATTTTTAAATACGGCCCTGCATTTTCTGAAAAAAAATAGAGATACTTTTAACTGTCATACCGGATGAAGCCTCCCAGATAATAATTAGATAAGCCTGATAACGAGAAAAAAATAAAACCACATTTACAGAAAACAAATTCTAGCACAAACATCTTCACACAGGATGTAGCTTCCTGGATAAAAATTAGATAAGACTGATAACGGTCAAAAATACAACCACATTTCCACGAAACGAATTTAGTTATCTTCCCACTGATAATGTTGTTGTTTTTCTCGAGTGCTATAAAAGCCGAAGCATATCAATCGACAATTCAGTCGTAAACGTCTCTTCATCAGTGCTGCTGCTGCCAGTTAGTATTCAGTGAGCTGTTTCCAGTTGTTTTTTTTTTACATTGTGCTGCCAGTTAGTGTTTAGTGAACAGTTTCCAGTTGGAGTTATTGTAAGTACATTTAATGTTAATTTTTTTTAAAAACTTTTTTTTGTACCAGTGCTCTACATTTTTTGTAGTAAATTTCAAAAATCTAAACTTCAAAGTGTTAAATAAGTTAATTTTTTGAAAAAACTTTTTTTTGCAATTTTAACAGTACAAATTTTTGATTTTTTCAGTAATTTGTACCAGTGATCTACATTTTTTTTGCTGTTAAGCTTCAATCCATCTAAGACTTTTTAAAACTTTTTTGTACCAGTGCTCTACATTTTTTGTAGTAAATTTCAAAAATCTAAACTTCAAAGTGTTAAATAAGTTAATTTTTTTAAAAAACTTTTTTTTGCAATTTTAACAGTACAAATTTTTGATTTTTTCAGTAATTTGTACCAGTGCTCCACATTTTTTTTGCTGTTAGCTTCAATCCGGCTAAGACTTTTTTTTGTCATCCACATCTTTAAGCTTTTAAAGTAAGTGTTTTTTTTCGGTGGTTTTTTCATGCTAGTATTCCATTTTTTTATTATTATTTTAGATGAGTTTTCTCGAAAAATTAAACGAATTTACCTCATCTACAGATACCGAAAACAAACCCATAATTAAGCTAAAGGACCTGCAACCCAACATCCCAAAGAAAATTTATCGTGTTCAGCTCACCAAATCCAAATTTGGAGGGGAATCCATCCTAGTGGAATTGGAGGAGAACGTCACCTTTCTACCCAAAAGGACTACCGAAATTTACAAGAACCACATCGACGATCTAAACAAAGGGGACTTCAGTTTAATTTTTATTGGTCTGCACGAGATATCCAAGAGCTGTGCACCGAGGACCTTATTCAGAATAGAAAAAAATTAGGTTAGTCATGAATTTCGCACTTACGTTTAAAAAAATCGAAGAAATTCTTAAAACTGAGCACAATATTTCGACATATTCAGATCAAAATAAATGGTTATCACTAATCAGTACTCACCTCCGAAAATGCAATTTAGCGATAAAAAAATGTAATTTTACGGTCGGGGAAAAAAGAAAAATTTACACCAAAATGGGGCAGTTAAAAAGGTTACGGTGTATCATTAAATTAGCGTCTTCCCATGTAGTAGGGGAGGGCATTGGACAGGGGCGCGGTACTAAAGGGGGCGTTAAATGGGAAGACGTCAACGCGATTTTTAACAATAGAATTAGAACGGGGGTCATTGTAAATTTAAAACATAAAGAAATTAAAGATTTTTTGAAGGCAGCTTTTAATTTATTTAAATTAAAAATTTGTAAAATTTTAAAAAATGATACACCGTCGCTAAAAGTTAATGTTACATTTTGTGGCGATTTTTTAAAAAATGATAGTGATGGTGGGGAAGTAATTGACATTAAATACTTTGGATCCCCAAATTTCGTTGTTGATTTGGGGACAGATTTAGCGCAAGAATATAAAAGCATTGTAGATTTTATTTTAAACAAACTTTCGGAATTTCAAGAAAAAGACAGTGAGTGGGCGTTGTCAAAAATAAATCTATTAGAAGTAGCTATTAATAAATTTGAAATTGGGAACGGTTCATCCTTCATTCCACTACCAAAAGAAATATTAACGAAAAAGGCATGCATAAACGTCCAAAATGCGGACCTGGCGTGTTTTTACTGGGCCGTAACGAGTTTTTTGTTTCCCACTAAAAAAAACTCTCAATTTACATATAATTACCATCATTATAGTACAGTTTTTAATACAGACGGTTTAGAATTGCCTATGAAACTAACACAAATTTCAAAATTTGAAAAGTTAAATGATATCTCTGTAAACGTTTACGCTTTAGAACTAAATCAAACTAATAAAAGGTCATTTTACGTAGTGGTACCTGCACGTTTAACTAAAAATAAACTGCCGCGTCACGTAAATTTACTTTTAATTCAAGATGAATATTTTCCAAAATTAAACGACTACGAGGCTCCTCCCGTCAACAATGAGGACACTACTACCAACACCATTAAATATCATTATTGTTGGATTAAAAATATGTCTAGACTAGTTTCAAGTCAACTTAGTAAGAGTACACCTAAAAAATTTATTTGCGATAGGTGCTTGAATTATTTTCAAAACGAAAAAAAACTAACGGACCACGAAATTATATGCATAAATAGTAACGATTGCAAAATTTCTTTCCCCCCATATGATAACGTCGAATTTAAAAATCATGTATACAAACAGAAATGTCCTTTTGTCGTTTATGCCGATTTCGAGTCTATTTTAGAAGCTTGCACTAAAAAGATATCCCATACAACCACCAAGTATCAACATCATAAAACATTTAGTACAGGCTTCTACTTAAAATGCAGCTACGATAATCAGATTTCATACTACAATAGTTATAGAGGGGAAGATTGCAAGGACTGGTTTGCGAATCAAATGTTAGATGTCGCGAAATTTATTGAATCTAAATTATTAAATATTGTTCCTATTTGTATGCCTACTGTCGCAAACGGTGTCTGCTGTCACATTTGCGACAATAGGTTTAAAGAAAAAGACATCATCGTTAAAGACCACGATCATTTTACGGGATTATTTAGAGGGTTCGCACATCAATCGTGCAATCTGAACTTCAAAAAACTATTTGTAGTGCCCATAGTTTTCCATAATCTTAGCGGATACGACAGCCATTTTATTATTGGAGATCTTGCTAAACGTGGACCTTTGAGTGTACTACCTGTAAATATGGAAAAATACATTTCTTTTACGCAGTATGAACCAGAAATTAAAATTAAATTTCGCTATATAGACTCCTTTAGATTTTTGGGTACCAGTCTCGATGAGTTGGTGTCTACACTAAAAATAGAGGAGTTGGTTACATTAAAAAGGGAATTTGGTAACTTGACCAATGAAACGTTCAAACTGTTGACGAGGAAAGGTGTTTTTCCATACGATTACATTGATAGTATTGATAAGCTAAATGATACCACTAGTCTTCCAGCAATTGAGAGTTTTTACAACAAATTAAATGATTGTCATATTTCCACGGATGATTACACTCATGCGCAAAACGTTTGGCAAGCTTTCCAAATTCAAAATTTAGGCGAATATGCAGATTTGTATATGCGAACAGACATTCTCCTTCTTTGTGACGTTATGGAAAACTTTCGATCAACTGCTCTGGAAACTTACCAACTAGATCCGGCATGGTACTATACTATGCCCGGATATACTTGGGATTGTATGCTCAAGTACACGAAATGTAAATTACAAATTTTAAAAGATGTCGACATGTTGTTTGTTGAGGCATCAATACGTGGAGGAATATCTGTTTGTTCAAATCGATATTCTGAAGCTAACAATAAATACATGCCCGAATTTGATTCTTCTAAACCTTCCAAGTACCTTATGTACTTTGACGTAAACAATTTATATGGGTGGGCTATGTCACAGTTCCTCCCCTATGGGGGGTTTGAATGGGAGCCCAATACAAACATCGACATTACTCAGATTCCCGACGATTCACCCGTCGGATATATTTTACAAGTAGATTTGGAGTATCCGGAAAGTTTACATGACGAGCACAAGGATTTCCCATTTTGTCCAGAACACCGCAAACCTCCAGGTTCCAAATTGTCCAAATTAATGACCACCCTTTACCCAAAAAAAGAATATACCCTGCATTATCGCAATTTGAAGCAAGCTCTCGAACATGGGTTAAAATTGACCAAAATTCACAAAGTATTAAAATTCAAACAATCGGCTTGGCTAAAGTCCTATATCGAGCTGAATACTCGCTTAAGGACTTTAGCCACAAGCAATTTTAAAAAAAATCAGTTCAAACTTGCTAATAATGCGGTATTTGGTAAGACTATGGAAAACATCAGACTCCATAGGGTAGTGAAATTACTTACTTCTTACGAGGGTCGTTACGGTGCAAAAAATTTGATAGCCAGCCCCCGATTCCATAATAGAAGAGTTTTTGACGACAAACTCATGGCTATCGAATGAAAAAAAGCTGAACTACTCTTCAACAAACCCCTGTATATCGGCATGGCTATCTTGGACATTTCTAAAACCTGTATGTATGACTTTCACTATAATTTCATGTTACCAACTATGGGGGTGGAAAATTTAAAATTAATGTACACTGACACCGATAGTTTTATTTACGAATTAAATTGCGATGACGTTTACAAAAGTCTTATTGGAGATCATTTAGAAAAATTTAACACTTCTGATTACCCCTCAAATAACGCCTATAAGATTCCTTTAGTTAATAAAAAAATTCCCGGTTTAATGAAGGATGAAGCTAATGGTAAAATTATGACACATTTTGTGGGATTACGATCAAAAATGTATAGTTATAAAGTGCAAGGCGGCAAAGTCGTGAAAAAATCAAAGGGGGTTAAATCCAGTGTCGTAAAAAATAAAATTACATTTAATGATTACCTAAATTGTTTGCAAAATATTACCAAAAAATATATTACACAACACACTATTCGATCTTATTTGCATGATGTATATAGCATAAGTCAGACTAAAATTGGACTTAGCCCCTATGATGATAAGCGTCAACTACTTCCCCACTCACATGATACCCTTCCGTGGGGATATAAAAGTTAATTTTTTCTTTTTTTTTTGCCCTACCGTGGAGTTTAACGGGGAAAGTTTTTCAAAATTTTAATAAATTAAGATGTGATTACTGATTATTAGCTTGCCATAATTTTGAAATATTTATTGAATATGCAGAAATATTGTGCTTGGTTTCGATATGATTTACATGAAAATAAACGAGTGCGATTTTCAGACTGAACTATGTGCCTAATGAATTATATTTATAGTTTTTATGTATTAGTTATATGTTTGCTTACTGTATTATTTGTAGGACAATAAAAAAATAAATATAAAAAAGAAGTGTTTTATTTCAAAAAACTTGGTACATTTTTTTAATTTGAACAATGATTTAATATATCATTAATTACATCATCTTTATAGTAATACATGTACTCTTGTAGAGCATTTTTTTCTAAACAATTTGGCATAACAGCACAAATTAAAATTAAAGTATTAAATCTACTAGTGGCGTCATCGTCGTCGTCGTCACAAATACTATTGAAATTAACACTAAAATAAGCTCGTGTAGAGTCTATTAAATTACAGTAGAATGTATTAAAGTTCAAGTCTTCTAGCAACGAAATGTAGTTCTTCACCAAATTGCAATTTGCTTCAAGGATGTCGGAAACATCATCCTCGTCCAGATAGAACTCGACTCCATGTTTGTTTGCAAGTAGAAACTTGGTATCGTTGTACACTAATTGAGTGACTTTACAAAAGTCTCCACAAGGGAAAACTACAGGATCGTATTCGTCAGGAGGTGACGGTAGATTCTCGTGAAAAAAGTCATCGTATCTCTGACGCAGCAATTCAATAAAAGTAGTCCACTCAAATGTACCAAACGAAATTCTTCCGGGTCGAAGTAAAGGTGTTAGCGTTATTGCAGGATTAAAGGTTCTGGTCGGACTTATTCCGCACAAAAGTGCATAACTTCTTAGGGAAAAGTTTGTTTCCAGTAGATGGTATCGTTCCAATTTAGCAGCATACTCGTATGAAATTAAAGCTTGGTCGATTTCCTCAACACAATCATTAAGCGACACTGCATAAGGTGAAGGAGGTGTTGGCGACGGCGACGACGATGCCGAGTCACTTTCTTGACTACTCATGTTGTCGATTGATTAAATTGCAGGTGCACCACACGACTGAATAAAATGTAGGTTCGCACACACTTGTATTTATATACCCCCACTATGAGGAAAAAAGCGGTAAGTTTGAAGGTTATTCAAAAAAGGCCCCTTGAATTGCTAAATTTGTTCGTATTTTCCATAAGATTCTATACAAAATCAGTGTTTTCAATCCAACTGTTATGCTTGTTATCGAGACCCAACCATTTCACGTACACCTTCTCCCCCTTTCTTCTAAGCACCTTTTCTACGAGGTAGACATCGGGTGCTTTCGTCTTTTGCAATTCCTCCTCGTAGAAAGCCCCGTTGATTGGTGTACCCAACATGTCTTCAAGCAGATAAGTCACGGGATTGGTTATTTTGACTTTAGTAATTTTAAAGAGCTCGGTACTCCAATTAGGGGTGTATCCCTTTTGAAAAATATGCTTGGCTTTGCTTAAGCGCACAATGTCGCCAACGTTAAGTTTGCGTGGTCCAGCAATCTTCAAATGTGAGTAAAATTTTCGAGAAATTTCCTTCTCGTTTGACTTGTTGACTTCCGAAGGCTTACATCGTATTTTCGAATGTTTCGTGTTATTGTACTCTTCCACAATTTTCGGTAAAATGTCAATCCATCGGTAGGTGCCTTGCAAACTAAAGTACTTGTATAGTTTTGTCTTTAAAGTTCTAATACATCTTTCAGCCATCGCAGCCTTTTTAACGCTAAACGTATTGTAATGATTAATGTTGCATTGCGTCATTAATTTTTGGAAATCTGCATTGAAAAACTCTGTACCTTGATCGGTTTGAAGATTTTTAGGATGTCGTCGTCGTCGGCTGTGTTTTAATATGTTGGAGAAAGCTTTGGTAATTTCAACTCCAGTCTTTGTCTTTAGAGGCATCGTCCACACGTACTTTGAGAAACAATCAATAACAACCATAATCATTTTGTAACCTTTATTTTGGTGTGCATAGGGTCGCATTTCAGCCAAGTCCATTTGCCATAAATCATCGAGACCCTCAATGATTGTTCTACGTCGCGGATAATTCCTACGTGCTGGAGCATGGAGTTCATTAACAACTTGAATTTTTTCTTTAGACATCTTGAAGGGCTCTAAAGCGAGTGCAAGTGTGTTGAAGTATTTAAGGAATATTTGATGGTGTTGTAGTATAATGAAATCGGTTTAGTTCTCTTTCCAATTTCTTTGCTAACTCGGCAGTTTCGTGGTGAGCTTTTAATAAATCTCTCAAAATAACTTCATTAGCAGTCAATTCTTTTTTCAAATTATTTGTTAACTCGACGACGGTTTCTTGGTTAGCAGTCATTTCTTTTTCAAATTATTTATTAACTCGACGACGGTTTCTTGGTGAGTTTTAATCAAATCTTTCAGAATGCCTTCATCAGCAGTTATTTTTCGCTCGATTTCAGCAAACCGTATGCCTGTCACACTGGCAATTTGTTTGGGTATATCGATTTTTAAATTAGTATAAAGTTGGGTTAACTGAACAAAATTTGAATTGGTTCCCGTCAGCTTTTTATCTAAAACTTTCACAGTATTCGCCAATTGATTTAACTGTGAGTCAACGTATTCTTTACTGGCAGCATCAGAACTAACTGAAGGTGGTAACACATTGCTTATCCTCACATTGCCAATATCGACGTTACCTACAGCCGTTTGTGGAAACTTTAATAACATATTACGGAGGAGAGATTGAGGCGGTCTATTTGACACCGTCGTTGACCGACGTCCGAATTTGTCGAGACTCATCTTGCAAATAACATTAAAACTATGTGTTACACTAGTATATAACGTTGGCTTCTCTCAGCTCATTGATGATTGCAACTATTTCGTTGTTGTGTGATGTATTTCCGGCGTGTTTGGAAGCTACTAGCAATTTCAGTCGTTCCACAAGTTCATTGACATCGTCCCAGTACACGTAATCGATAGGGTTCTCATTGTAGACCATTGCAAGTCCAACTCCAGATTTCGATGATATGCTGCTAGTCGATTTCGATGGCTTTCTCGGTGGAGGAGGAAACATAGGTTTAATAATATCTAGATATTTTGATCTCGATGTACCTTTTAGACGTCCAGCTGTGTTTCTGTGAGCGTTAGTTAAATTTAAAATCGTCTTGTATGCCAATTTATCATCATCGGTATAATCTTCAGGCTCATCATAAAATATCAGTTGGTAGAGACCTGGTGTCCCTTTAACATATTCTAAACTAGGTCTATATTTGGACTCTTATTCCAGTAATCAAGCATATACTTATGTGATATTTCGGGATATTGCTCCAGATACTCTCTGAAGGCCTCATCCGAAATATGTTCTGGGTTTGGCTCTGAAGCGTTGGAATATACACTCTCATCATCATCATCATCACCCCCAGTCTGAGCTACATCTTCCATCGGAATAAAATCAGTGGGATGGCTTGTATATTCTGTTTTTAATGGTTCTTCTTCTACTTCGGGTTCTTCCTCTTTGGATTCTTCTTCTTCTTTCTTTATATTTTTTAAAACTTGCGCAGATTCATGGGACGTTGTAACAATTTCTTTTAGAGGTTTTATCAGTGGTTTAAATAATGTATTTAATGTCCGATCCTGCTCAGATCTACCCAACTTGAGAGCTAGATATTTTCGACGTATATCACGTGAGAGTTGTAGAACTTTACGGTTACGAACATCCTGCTGGTTTAACATCTTGCTGCATATTAATCATACACCACATGGAATTACATTTTTATATACAAGTCGAATCCTTTGCGATACCTTCCATTGTTGAGAGCAAAATCTTTTACAACAACAATAGAACCATATTGATCACTCCAACATTCAGAACAGAGTTTTTTAAAGCGATCAAAACTCATGTCAGGTGACACATGCTCATCGAATACGTGCCTCAGGTTTATTTCATCCTGCTTGAAGAGTACAATTAAATTACAATTGTCTCGAATCAGTTGTTGAGTACGTTTGGCATAGATAAGCAGCATCAATATCCTTATGACGGCTCATTGAGTAATATTCCCGAATTTTCTGCTGCCCATCGCAAGCCACATCGTCAAATATGAATATGGAATTTGATTTAGCTTCAGCGGGACTTATTATTTCCTCATTATCTTTGAACGGGAAATAGCCTACTCCTTTCGTCTTACTTAGCACCTCTTGAAGCAACTCGTATTTCGGTTGATACAAAGATTTGGAGTAAACGTAAACGTTTTTAAATTTCGCGCCATTCGGATGAAACAGTAATGACAGCATTACGTTTGTTTTACCACACCCACTCGGTCCACATATGATTGCACGAAACGAGTTTGGTAATAACTCGCCATGTTTACTTTTCTCATGCTTGGAGGTAAAGTCCAAGTTTTCAATCGGAAGCGTTTGTTTCTGTTGAATGACCTTCATTGTATGGCATTTTTAGACAAGTCGTTGTGTATAAATATATAAAAACGTGCGTGACGTAAAACGTGAGGTGCGTGACGTAAAACGTGAGGTGCGTGACGTAAAACGTGAGGTACGTGACGTAAAACGTGAGGTGCGTGACGTAGTAACAAAATACATATAGCAGATAACGTGAGGCACGATATTGTAAATGTCTTGTTAATTTCGCCATTTAATTGTCCATCCATGGCGTCACCTGCACCTGAAGAACTGGTGTTGGTTGAATTCGTCTTAAGGGGTAACAGCAACAACATAGTACTTTTTAGGTATTCTTGTATTGTCCAAATTTAAATTTCCCAACTGCTTTATAACGTTTTCTTTGTCTTCGTACAGTTTAATATCTTTACGAAGTTGCTTGAGTCTTTCTTCAAATTTAAGGACTTTTCCCCAAATATGTTTGTCTTGACGACGCATGTCTTAAAGCACTAATCCCTCACAGCGTTATTAATAAATATTATATAATAACCCCCCTCTAGATCACGTGACATAATTATCCAATCATGATCAAGCAATTTTTTTTCATAAATTTGACATCTACGCCACTCATAGATAATGTCTGTTTTTTCCGCGATTCAATTGGACCAATAACAAGGAAGTTAAGCGCTTTGTGCCCTTATGGCCACGCTCATTGCGCATGTTTTTTCTTTAAATTTGACATCTACGTCACTTATAGATAATGCCTGTTTTTTCCGCGATTCAATTGGACCAATAACGAGGAAGTTAAGCGCTTTGTGCCCTTATGGCAACGTTCATTGCGCATGTTTTTTCTTTAAATTTGACATCTACGTCACTTATAGATAATGCCTGTTTTTTCCGCGATTCAATTGGACCAATAACGAGGAAGTTAAGCGCTTTGTGCCCTTATGGCAACGTTCATTGCGCATGTTTTTTCTTTAAATTTGACATCTACGTTCCTTATAGATAATGCCTATTTTTTCCGCGATTCAATTGGACCAATAACGAGGAAGTTAAGCGCTTTGTGCCCTTATGGCAACGTTCATTGCTCATGCTTTTTCTTTAAATTTGACATCTACGTCACTTATAGATAATGCCTGTTTTTTCCGCGATTCAATTGGACCAATAACGAGGAAGTTAAGCGCTTTGTGCCCTTATGGCAACGTTCATTGCGCATGTTTTTCTTTAAATTTGACATCTACGCCACTCATAGATAATGCCTGTTTTTTCCGCGATTCAATTGGACCAATAACAGCGAAGTTAAGCGCTAATGCCCTTATGGCAACATGTGACAGATGACAGATGACAGGTGACTTCTTCTTTTTTAGCTAAACTGCCCAACACGTTCAAGACCAGTATTTCTAGTGACAGGTCACAGATGAGAGGTGACATATGAGAGGTGCCAGATGCCAGATGACAGGTGACTTCTTCTTTTTTTGACTGAACTGCCAACACGTTCAAGACCAGTATTCTTGGACTAAAAATGGCCGCCGCTCTCCAACGCCATCTACTAACACTTTGTGGAACTTTGGCGCCACCAACGCCATCTACTAACACTTTGTGGAACTTTGACATTATTGGACTAAAAATGGCCGCTCTCGAAATTCAAATTTACCGCGCAACAGCGACACTAGCGCCACCAGAGCCCCTGGTGGCAGAAACGGGAACTTTTCCAGAACATACTTTGCTACACTACTGTTGTAGTGCTAGAATCGCGAATGGTTCACTAAATGACAAACTAATGGTCTCTCCCGGCATTAAATATTGTCATAATAATTGATAATTGTAGTGAAAAAACAAAAGAATATCAAAGTGCGAGTGTTGTGTTGTGTATTATTCAGATTTACTATTTGATTATTAGTTAATTTATTTCCCTTAACCCTCTGCTTTGAAGCGACGTTGCCGTTTAGTCCCTTTATTAAAAATTGTACTGTTCCCAAAACATTTTTTTGTTTATGTTTTAACTTCTTGTATATGTTTAATTTCCACAACACGAAATATATTTGTTCTTGTTGTGACTCAGCACCACCTTCTTATATTTCCCCCCAAGATTTGTCTTGGGAAAAATGGACGATGATCACTGAAAACACTTACAGTCCACTGTCATCTCCTCCTCCCCTAATCCAGGAATTCAAAACAGGTATTAGAACAACACTTATCTACTATCATACCTACTTACCTAAACGAATTACATTTGATATATGAATATGCATATATGCTTGGAATTTCATAGAAAACCTTTAAAAAATTCCAAAACATTTTTTATTTAAAAAAAAATAGCCCCGATTACCCTTCAGTGAGTTATTAGTAGGAGGAAAAGCACAATTTTATTGGAGATTAGATTTACAATATTAATGTTTTTTAGGAAAGTTAGCGCTTACCGTAAATCACGGTTGATGTAGTATTAATATTTTTCGACAATGCTTTTGTCTTTGTTTTCTTATTTTAGGGGTAAGAAAGAAAGAAGGTTATAGTTCCTTTTTGATTTTAGGCGAGGTTATTATTTGTATTTTAGTCGAGGAGTAATTTAAAATGAATCTAGAAAAACGAAGTAGTTCGAATAATATCTAATGTGGATGATGTTTGAGTAATTTGAGGTGAAGTAGAGATTACAAGTTAGTTTTATTGGTTATGTTGATTTTTTGTGGCAGTAGAAATTTGTGCGATTTCTTCAATAGGCAATGATATTTCAGATTTCATTTTTGCTTTCAGAGTTTGTGATTTTGGATTTGTATTGCAGTCAGATTCTTTGTGTTCGATTATTTTACAAATTGAACAATTCAATCAGTTTGAGGTATCCTCCATAATAATAATAATTTTAAAAACAGTACCCTGTATTTTTTTAGTTAATTCGGTAAATATAAATAGAAGCTTCAATAAATTAATATTAAAATTAACACTAGATCGCAAGTTGTTACAAAAGACCTTTTTACTGGACCTACACTCAAAACACTTAAAAAAGAATGTACCAAAGAAAACTGTTTTGAATCAGATGAAATGGTAGAGTTGGTACTGCAAATCATGTCAAGAAGACCGAGTTTCCGATATGCGCCTATGTGTTATGTGCAAATCTTATTTACATTATTACTGCCTAGGATTGACAATCAAAGAGATAATTAATGGATATATTTGCCGCTACTGTTTCTGAATTTTTGTATTTGTCCATTTGACCTTAATGAAAATTTTTTCTTTAATGATCAAGTCTTACTTTTCCAAAAATGTATCTCAAAAGAAACATAAAATAGGCGACGATATTGCTAATTACTTGATGACAATATCGCCGTTTGACAAAATACTAGCAAGTCCTTTCAGCCTACATTAAATATTTCCAAATAATTTGAACATATTAATATATAATCTAGATAATATGTTCAAAATATATTTTTCATAAAAAAATATTTCATTTTTTAAAAAACCATATTAAAAGCTTAGTATGGCGCTATTATATTCATCCTAATTGAATTTTGTGAAGGTCATTGCCAATACTGTTAATACTCATAAATTAGAAGTACAAATAAATTGTATGGACTAATAAAATTTTTGTTTTTAAAATTCATTGGAATTTTGAACACTACGTTTTAGTGGTTTTGTATAATTATTTACAAGGTTGCACGGATGTATTGTTTATGTCTTTGTTTATATTTTAAAGTGTCTAACCATAGACCTTATTCTTAAAAAAGTTGAAAGAATTACAAACATGAATGTAGTTTGAACGTAGGAATAATTATTGTCTCTGACGAGACGCCTATGCTGGTTTTCGTTATGTGTAGTATTTGTTGTTAGAGTAAAAGTCGCAACGATTTCTATAAGTGCCGCGATTGTATCCGCCGCTTACATATTTAACCTTGGTGGAATCCTGGAATAGACAGGCCTATCGTTATTTGCTTAATAGTTACCTGATCAATTATTAACTTGTAAGTGAGCCCTTTTATACTGCAATCAGTCGATAGCTCATTTATTTTTGCTACATTTTTTATTTAATATCACATGTTCAAATACCATAAATCAATCACAACAACGTATTCAATAATATTGGCCAATTTTCCAGATTTGGAGATTGGATAATTTAGAAATGACATCAATATTTTTCAATCTTAGTGCTGATATAGATCCTTCATTTATAAAATACTACCTCTTTTTTATTTCCCAGTGCAAATCTAAGACTAAATTAAAGCATAAAAATTGTAAAAACGCAAATTATTTAGTCATTTACATTTTTGTTTCTAACAGAAAAATAATCGAAATTATTTTATAAAAAAAAATTAACTAACTGTTTTCTACTACGCTCTTTTACAACTTTTTATAAATATTTATTAAGTGAATCTGTAAGCACTATAAATATTTAAAATCCTTAACTTTTATTAAGTACTAAAATATCGAAATTAAAAAATTGCAGTTATTGATAATAATATATTAGAATCATACGAATAAAATTCTAATTAATGTCATCATTTTCAAAGTTCATTGTAAAAAAGGCCAGGTTGCAGAAAGCTTATCGCATGCATTTTACTACATGTTTTTAACATCAGAATGAATGTGGACTTATAGCCGAAAATACCTATTGTTAATAAATATTAATTAACATTAATACATAAAGTGATGCAGCCAGCAGGATATCGATAGAAAATGCATAGAGGATAATCATTCAGTCCTAACTGTTAATACGGAAAAACCTCGATTAAGAAAGTTCCTGTACTTAGAATAGTGAAGAAAAAGATTTTCAGATAATCTCCGGCGTGGAAAGTGTCTGAACTATTCTCTATCAACTAAATGAAAAAAGAAAAGAAAATTGTGCTCTAGATTTAGTAGTGTATCTCGAAGGGTTCCACTCCAATTACGATACGAGTAGTGAAGCTGCGGGGATTCTAAAACAAATCTGCTCTTACATAATATGAAAAGGGAAAACTATTATGATCGAGGAAAATGATTTTATTAGGCTGGTAGCCATTACAGAAAATCCACATATTAGTACACGTGAAATTCCACTGTAACAGGATATTAGTCAGAGAAGTCTTCAAAGACTCTTCCACAAGTACGAATTTCATCCATATCTCATTCCTTGTTTATGTGTTTCTATGTAAAAGAACGTATATATAAAGTACCTACGGCTTACTACATACAGTGTGTACATAAAATATGGAATATATTCATTTTAAGCTAAACAAACAATTTTGAGGAAAAATCCTGAGACAACGGTTTTTGATTTTAATTTAACGTATTTTTACATAACAATTAAATAACCAGGGTAAACCATTTGAGAGTAACGATGTTATCGACAATTTTTTTAAATAGCACTCCCTGTATATTTTATTTTTTTAGATTGCTACTTTCATTCCAAAAATATATCATTCTTGTGTTCCGTAATTAATAGTTTAGAAGATACGATAATTTTAAAATTAATACCGGGATACCTTTGGTTTTCATTATTGTAAAAACTTGTCAGATGTAAAAAGTTGCGATAATAACTAAGTAGGCTACTCTTTAATACTCACTAATGACAATGACACTTGTGAAGTGTAGTACCAGTTTAGTTACTCTAAATTTGCTTGTTGTTCCTTTTACCTCTATTCCTAAAGTATTAAAAACTGAAAAGTGGCATCTCATTAAGGTGCACCTTTTACAAGAACTAACAAATGACGACCCGGATCGTAGAATGAAATTTAGCGAAACTTTGATGGATAAGTGTAATAATGATCCACTTTTCGCAAAAAACGTTATTTTTTCTGATGAAAGCACATTTACATTAAACGGTGAAGTCAACAGATAGAATTGTAGATATTGGGCAAATGAAAATCCTAAATGAATGAGAGAATATCACACTCAATATCCACAGAAATTATTGTTTGTGCAGGAATTGTTCGAAATAAAATCATTGGACTCTATTTTTTTGTTGGAACTGTAAACGGGCTAACTTATCTGCAATTTTTAATGAACTTTTTGATTCCAACTTTAATGAATTTAATCCCTAATGCAAACATTCCCGGAAATATCGATAAATGTCTGTGGTATCATCAAGATTGGGCGCCGCCATATTATGAAGCCGCCGTTCGTAAAATCTTGACGAAGTTTTCCCCAATAAGTGGATCGGTAGACGAGGACCCATTGAGTGGCCACCAAGGTCACCGGATCTCACAACATTATATTTCTTTTTGTGGGGTCATCTAAAAATGTTGTGTATAAAAGTAAACCCTACGACATAGATGATATAAAAGATAGAATAAGGCTAGAAACAAATAACATTTTACAGGAAAATAAAGTTCAGCAAGTTAGTTAGTTAGGTAGATGATCTTGTACATGTAACAAGAGAAATTACTTATATAACTGCTGGATTTAAAAGATGGCTATCGTCACGTTATAGTGCACTCTAAAGATTGAGATAAAAAGTATTTATGTTGTTTTGATTTAGAAACGAATCCTTTACGTTTCAGTATCTCATAGACAGTTTTCACAATGGAATGCCAAACACCCTTGTTATATACCTTTTCTGATTATGTTGAAGCCCTAGAATAAGTTTTCATAAGCTTGATCCTATTTAAGTTTCCCTTATTCTATCGATCATGCCATCACATTCTTAGGATTACAACCGGATTCCAATAATCCACTATTATAGGCAGGCTTCCGTAATAGTAAAACAACTACTACCTTATTTTTGTCCTAATGTCCACCAGTGTGGAGGATATTTCTCTTAAGGTATGTTTGATTATATGTCCACATACTGTACTAAAAATTCTGACTTCCAAAATTGGTCAATTGGTCAGCTTGCGAGAATTTCTTTTGCCGGTAATTCTCCCAACAGACAAACAGCTAAGCTCGAGTACCCTTGTTGAGTTATTTCTTCTTGTTGCTTCTACTCGAGGAACTCTGTCTGAAGCAAAGGGGGAAATTGTACCATCAATCTGTTTAGCCACATTGTGTTGGTAGATACAAAAATATATCAAATTATATTGTATTGATATTTTCTTCGGTTTTTCTACAAGTCATAGAGTGAAAAATATTTTTTTCTGCAATACGAATTCTATAGTTCTGCTAATACTTTTCGCTATTTACATAATACAGAAGGTTACTTTAGCCCCCATAGTTTTTGACACTAGGGTTTAAATATTAATAATTTTAACATAATTTAATTTCTTATTAATTCTTGATCAAATAATGATTGATAACCTTTAAGTTGACAAATATGAATTGTTTTCAAGTTATTTCACAAATAGTAAGAGCTTAGCATAGGTAAATTTGTCATTATATTAATAATTGTAAAAGGAATCATTTCCTTTTTTCCTCGTTTTAGCAAATTTAAATTGTATCTAGAACATTTGGCAAATTGTTGTTTTCTGTTTAGTTTGTCTTAGATTTATTACATAATTAATCACCTAATCAAGAAATCTGTTATAAATTTATAAAGTACTTGATTTTAAATTATTAATTTTTTTTAATATGGTGGATAAGTGCCCTTAAAACATATCCTTTTAATCATGTTTGGTTTATTTAGTTTACCTATGAGAAATTCACTTTAATACAATAATGTTATTTTTTTAAACCTTTTAAAGACCTAACAATAATATTTTTGTACAGCTTAAAACTTAATCTAATAAAACCCAGGTACGTTAAAGTACGTTTGCAAAGCGTTTCTATATGGTTGAAATGCGGCAAGACTAAAAAGTAGTGTTTTTTAAACGTTATTTATCCTATGTTAATATAACGTTTAAGAATTAACGGTTTTTGATACACATGGAGTATGACAGTAAATAATAATAATAATAATAATATTAATAATTAAAATATTATATTGTTATTAATAAAATAAATATAATGATAATGGTCTGAAAGACCTTGGTCGATTGCCTTTTGGATCAAATCTAATAAAGTTTATTCTTTCTCTCTATAATGATAATAATAATTGATATTAATATTATAATCATAACATATTAAACGAAAAATAATGTAATGATTAAAAATTAAGAAAAGTATATATTTTTATATATCTTAAATATTTTTCAACGTTTCGCCGTTTGTTATAAGCTACTTCTTCAAGAGGTGAAATGTGCACGGTAACTCAACTACTTAACGTAGCCAGAGCGAAACTCATCAGATGAGATACCGTGCACATTTCGCTCCCAGGTGTGTTTCGCCCCTGGCTACGTTGAGTAGTTGAGTTACCGTATACACTTCACAAAATTCAATAATTTAAATACTCTACTTGTAAATTGGCTACCTAAACTAATTCTTTATTTGTCGTTGATTTTTGTATGTAGTAGGATGTGTTTTCCAATCATCCAACACCTGAAACGTAGAAAGAAGTAAAGATTAAAGTTAAAATGGCGAACGAGACGTGACATGACTAAGTTGTGGTGTTGCTTGGTTTGTAACTTTGCAATAGTTTGTATTTTAGTTGGTTAACTTGCTGTGCATGGTGTAATAAGTCCAGTTATATGATATTCATAAAGACGAAACAATGATTTACTTTTCGTATTTAACATATATATATATATATATATATGTGTGAGTTTAACAAATGTTATTTAAAAGAAAGAATTTCACAAAACTGCCTAAAAATACAAATTAGATGAATAACAGTCACAATACTTCGCTTACGTCGTTCTTTGATACTTCATTCATAAACTTCACTACCACTCTCCCTGTCAAGATTTGGGTCTATTCCTGTGGCCTTGGCTTGTGCAATCAAACTGTTACAATAGTATGATTAATTGATGCTAGATTGAAGATAAATCCATTCGTTTTATTTGTTTCAGGAATGGAAGTATAGAGAGGCTCTATGAAGACAACAATTTCCAAAGGATAATTACCAAATACAGCGACTTAGAAGACAATGTCAACGTTGTAGTTAGGTAAATCAAAATATATTCCTAAATTATATATTGAATTGTTAACGGAGTCACCCTTTATACCTGTTTACTTGGTAATTATCGCCTACTATATCAAACATGTGAGCGTTTGTTTAAAAACCATTAGAAAAGCTAATAAATACTAATTAGCATAATGTTATAGTATCTTCTTAATTGGTTTTACAGTATAAAATTTATAGTGGTTTTTTCCACTAAGCTAAGGCTTTGGTTCTAGAGAGTTACGAAGTAAATAGAGTTTGTCAAGATATATTCTACACGAATATATTTTAAATAATATTTTGTATCACAAGGTAAAGTTTACCTGAGCTTCGTTTTATTCTCAGTGGTACAAATGTAGATAACTTCAATATTCACAACTTAAAGAAAATATATTTCATTTTAGAAAAATTGTAATATACTATAGTGAGTACAAATGTTTTAATTTAATTATATGTATTATAAAATAGGAATTAAAATATAAATAATAATTATGAAACGACTTAAGTAATAATTTTTACTTGGATAAAAATCCAAAATCATTCTCCCATTATCTTAATGAAAACATATTTATTTTTACGAGAACCTGAAAAGAAGAATTAGCCTAACCTAAACTAGGAAGTTATTTTTGTTTTAATAGCAAAACGAGCCCATAAGCTTGAAAAGCAAAACAATTATAAATTCGAAAAAATTACCATTCTGAAATAGGGAACATTATATTGAAAAATGTATTGGTGTAGCTTATACAAACTATTGAGTCATTAAATAAATAGGTAATAAATAATATTCTTAAACGAAGTACACAGTACAAATTATAAGTTCCTTTTGAATAATTCAGAAAATTTAGAAATTTGTAGACTCGCGTTATACATAATAGAGATAATTGCTTAAATGCACAATTACGTTCTTCAGTTTAATTAATTTTTTCTTTCAAAAAAATATATAATTTCGTTAAAAAAAATCAGACGGGGTTTACTGATTTTTGAAAAACTTTAAAATATCTTAAACTGAGTACTGTATTTTTTATTTATTTCCTTATAGTTCTGAATTGTCTGTAGCCTGAATACCGATGACTCTAAAGAGTAATACGTATGGAATCTGAAAATAAAAGTATTAAATTCACATTTAAATAAATAGGAAGAGATAATTCTTAACTAACTATAAAATCGACTTCAATGGAAACCTATTACCATTGAAATAAAATACCAATAATACCTTTATTTATATATAGTGGCTTAATACTTCCGAAGAAGTAGCGCCGTTCTTAAAAGCTTTCCAGATCCTATTTTCGAGGTGGATCAGTCCCCTTTTTTCTAATTTATCTTTTTTCGGCAATTTGCTGCCATTTCTTCCTGTCCTGTTCTTCTCTTGCTAAACGATTTCCATTCTATCATTGAAAATATTATTGACCCAGTACCTGCTCTCCATATGTGCCTTAGCCATTTTAGTATCTGCTTTTTTATTTTTGTTACTATACTCTATTCTAGCTCATGTGCTAATTCTACGTTTGTTGTTCGTATGTATTCCTCTCCTATTTTTTTAGGTCCTAATATTGCTTGTAATATTTTTCTTTCATGTATTCTCAGATCTTCTTGCTGTCTTTTGTTCATTGTTAATGTTTCTGCTCTATACATCATCACTGGCCTGATAATTGTCTGGTAAATTTTCATTTTTGTATTTTTACTGATAATTTTACTCCTTAGCAGTTTTTTATTTGCTTGGAATGCTCTGTTTGTCGCTACTATTCTTTCTTTTATTTCCGTTTCTCTGTTACCAACGCTAGATATTGTTATTCCTAGGAATTTTATTCTATCTACTTCTTCAAAAGTGTATTCTCCAATCTTTATATCTTTATGTTCACAGTTCTTCTTCTATATTAATAATTTGCTTTTTTGTGCATTTATTTTTAATCCAATTTTCTTTCCTTTTTTCCTATTTCTTTTAACATTTCTGCCATAACTTTTCTGTTTTTAGTTACCAGTGCCACATCGTCAGTGTACGCTATTATTTGGCCACCTCTTGTTCTTAGGTTACCCTTATTTATTTTCTTTAATATGTATTCTAATGCCAAATTGAAAATAGTTGTTGATAAAGAATCTTCCTGCTTGACCCCTTTGTTAATTTCAAAATTTTCTGTTTTTTCTTTTTGTGTTCTTACCTCTGCTGCAGTTCTTTCCAATGTCATTTTTATTACTCTTCTTAGTTTATTAATAAATAATATTTCAAAATCAATTTTGTATTCGTTGGCTTTTTTCATGATTTGTTTCAATATATGCACTGCATCCGTCGTTGATCTCCCCTTTGTAAATCCACACTGATATTCTCCTATCCTGTATCTTGTAATCTTATTTGTATAATTGTAGATGTTATTTTATAAGCTGTAATTTTTGCATATTTGTTGATTTCCTTTCTTTCTGGCATCTCTTCTTCATCCCATATTTTACATATTAATTGGTGCATTTTTTCTAGGACTTCTGATCCCCCATACTTAATAAGCTCCGTATTAATTCCATCACTACCTGGCGCCTTTCAATTTTTACTTTAATTAATTATATCTTTTATTTCTTCCTTAGTTGACCTCATAATTATTGCTGGCTTATTTAAAATTCTATTTCGGTTTCTTCCGTTAACTCCGTTTCTGTTAATAGATCCTTAAAATATTCCATCTATACCTCTTTATATTGCGTCTCATCTTCTGTTATTCCTGTTATTTTGCTTTTGTCTGTTTTATCTTGGGCATTTATCTTTTGATAGAATGTTTTTGTGTTTCGGCCACGACTTTCTCTTTCTATCTCACTAATAGTTTTTTTCAATTGCTGCATTTTTAGCTTGATTCAGTGTTTTTTTTTGTTTCTTTTCTTAATTTTTTGTATGTCTCTTCGTCATCATTTCTGTTTGTTCTTATCCATTTAAGCCTTGCATGTTTTTTTCTTGTCTGTTATATTTTTGCATTTCTCGTCGAACTATCTCTTCCGTGTTATGTTCTTCACCACTATTTTTTCTTTAGCAGCTTTGTTTGTACATCTTTCTATACTTCTCCATCCTGACTGTATTTCACTAATTTCTTCTGTTATCTCCTTTAGTTGTTCTTCTAAACTTTCCCTGTATTCATTTTTAACCTCTAACTGTTCAAATTTTTTGATGTTCTATTTTTCCACATTTTCTTTGATTTTGTGTTTTGTTTCTACCTTTCGCGCAGCTGTAACCATGTAATGGTCTGAATCAGCACATGTCCCTCTAAACGTCCTTACATCTTTTACTGTCGACTGTCTTCTTCTTACTATCAATATGTGGTCAATTTGTTCATATGTTGTTTCGGAAACTTTAGTAATTCTTCTTCTATTTTTTCGTAAAATTTTTCTTTTTTATCGTCCTTTGCTATTTCACGTGGAGAATATAAGATTATTACTGATCAGTTAAATGATTTCGCTTCGATTCTTATATAGACCATTCTTTAACTAATTGGTTTAAACTCTATTATAGTTTCTTTTATTTTTCCCCAACTACAAAAGCTACTCGGTGTTGTCCTTGCTTTTCATTTCCCGAGTAATATAATTTATATTTCTTATATATATTATATTAAGCCCATTTCCCTGTCATCTTATCCCCTGCATAGCTACCAAATCTATTTTATATCTTTCCAGTTCTCTCGCTATCAGTTCCATTTTTTCTACTTCCAATATGGTTCTCACATTCCAGGAACACATTTTTATTTCATTTTTTTTCATTCGTTTTCTTCATTTTTTCATTTTTAATTTCTTTATTTTTCTTTTTCTTTTGTTCTTTGTCTGTGTTTTCTGTTTTGTTATCTTTTCCGTGTTCGTTTTTCAAACTCAACTCCATATTCTTAGCCTGTTTTGTATTTTATTCCACTTCCAGTCTTCTTCGTTAACAGTGATTTTTTATTGAATGCAATTTTTATCGTTTTTCTTTTCTTTGTCTCCTCCATGCCTTTCTCGCTGATGTATTTATGTTTTTCTCTTTCCGTTTTCGTTAGCTCTTTTCATTTTTTAAATGTTTAAGTTTATGTTTGTTTTGAACAATTTCTTTTTTATCTTCTTCCTTCTCTATTGTCACCAAGCATGTTTGTTCTGCTAGTTTCACTTCTTATTTTTATTTCAAGATGTTGAATCAGATATTTTCTATTCCTTGCTTTAAGGTCTTGGTATCTTTGGTATCTACTATTAGTCCACTTATTACTATATTATTTTTATTTTCCTTTTTCTCCTGCCATTCTAATGTGCCTTTAATTGAGTTTAATTCTTCTTTAATTTGACAATTTTCTTCTTTAATTCCTCCATATTCTTTTGTAAGAAGCTTGTTTTCATTTTGTATTTGTATCATTTCTTCTGTAATTTTTCTTTGTTTCGATCTTATGGACTTGCACCTCGTTTTTTATTTCGCCTTGCTCTATTTTTATGTCTCGTATCATGTTAATAATTTTATCTAATTTGTCATCTTTTTTATTTTTGTTTTTAACAGGTGTTCTATATGTCTTTTTGCTTTTGGCAAATTTGCCTTCTAATTCGTCCGTTGTTTTCTTTTTCTGTTATCGTCCGTGGAATATTCTTCATCACTCATCTTCTAAGCTGAGTAAGTTCAATATCCTCTGTACAATTATATAGGAAAAACCTTTTTAATTCAATTTTTCCCTCGCCCTAATGCTGACTTTACTTACGCCGCTTGTTCTACCTGGATCCGACCCTGTCTGTCTTAATGAGTACTGACTGTATCGATGTCTTATCAAAAGAAGACCTTTATCGCGTAAGTTTTTTTAATGTGTTGATAAGTATTTAACTAGCCGTTATTTTAGTATTATTTTCTTATTAATTGTTATTTTAAGATTCTAATTGCACTTACTAGTTTTGAAATAACTTTGTTTTTATCAAAAACTCACTTTCACCCTTTATATGTTTGTATTTACCAATAAGTCCCAATTTGAAACACCCCTCGATATCGCACACTGATTTCCGTTCTGCAGTCAGGATAGGCTCTCCAATACCTTTATTTAGGGGGTGTTATTCTGTTGTTGGATTGCTCCCCTAGGTAAATTATTAATTTGATGGAAGTCTAATGATGAAAAAGGTAATAGTAGCTGGTGCCGCGATAGCAATAAAATCTTTAAAGGATTATTTTGCAAAAAATTTAAAACTTTATAATACTTACCTACTATGATCGATTTTTCTAATACATAAAATAAAATGTAATCTTCTTAAACCCGTTGCTAGTGTTAACTTTTTGTATTATTATAAATCGTTGTAAACATTGACATTTTAAGTAATTTACTGTGACTTGTAAATGGAAACTACGCTAAGTGAGCGTGGAACAAAAATTGATCATAATAAAAAATTTTACGTTTCAAAAGAGTAAAGTAACTTTATTAGGTGTGACTTAAAAATGTAATGTTAAAATGTGTAAAGTATCTATAAATTTGCG
>OX638365.1:942517-1139042 GCA_951812935.1 Hermaeophaga mercurialis | reverse complement strand
GATGGAGAACACGTAGTTCTCAAATATTCAATGATGACCCCACAATTCCTACCAATACAGAAAACTTGAAAAAGTAAATCAACCTCAAATGAATGTTAAACTGGGACATGTTAATATCCAAGAATATAGTTTTAAGGGAACAGTTTTCACTGATGGGCACTACTGAAACATTCCTCGTTCCTGAATTTCCAAGTAATTACATTTCCATTACCAATTTTCACTTAATAAGAAATGATGAAAGTACCTTTAGAGGTGATATTGCATGTTACCTGAAATATCAATTTAGAAATACAAAGTATTTTATTCAGATATATCAGAATCAGGAGTGGAACAACTCTGGTTCATTGTAAATTTTTGCAGGATTGCTAGTGTTAGTGTTTTTCTGAATGAATTGAACGAAACCTTAGAGCGAATTTATTTAGAAGTGAATAATATAATTTTACTGGGGGATATGTATCAACATAAATTTGCTTTACCCAAGAACTAATGATGTCGACCGATTTATTTAATTAATTAATTATTAATGATTTTAGCATGACTTAGTTAATATCGGAACTCACTCGTATAACAGCTGATTGGGAATCCTTGTTTGATAATGTTGGCGTTAGCGAAAATATCAATATAAACACTAGTGGAATACTCGATTTACTTATAGGTTAAGTTATCATCTGATGGTTTAATGTGCTATGTGTGTTGACACACAGGATGCTCATGAGGATGTGGTTTTCTGTAGAATAATATTAATTAAGTTTATGATGATGTAATCTGTAATATATATATTGGTGTAATATTATTGGGTCACAGGAAATAAACAACAAAGTTGAACTCTTAAATAGTTACATATTATCGCTGTTTGATTATCACGCTCCTGTTTGTTGTCTTCGCAAACGGAAAAAACATTTGCCATATATTACATATAATATTAATTATTATTATTATTATTATTATTATTATTATTATTATTATTATTATTATTATATATTATAATTAATGATTAAAACTATGAATAAAGCTCATTCAAAATATTTAAAAACAAAGTCAGATGCAAATAGGCGACACTATGTGGCTACAAGAAACTACGTTAATCGTACTATCAAACGAGAAAAAAGCATATATTCAATTTACCTTGTTTAAATGTAAAAATATTGCAAAACAATCATGCAAAAATTTATCAGAATGGGGTGTGTCAACTAGGATTTGGAATCAAAATAATTTTCTCATTGAATTCGAAGATCCTGAAGAAATAAATTACACTTTCCAAACTGTTGTTGGCCATACAACCATTAATATTAATATTAATATTTCCGCATATACCGTAAACTTCCATTCGTGATAACAGATCTCTATGGTAAAGGGTATTCCAAATTCAGTAGTTATTTTGTAAAAGGTGGCCAATTGAAAATCTGAATCGATTACAGAAGTGGTCAATTCCTTCAGAAGATATTGAAGTTGATGATTTAATAATACTTAAAAATGAACATTTCTGAACTTTGTACTGGACGTTGGTTTGAGTTACTCAAACTTATGCTGGTAAAGATAACAATGACTAAAGTGTGTCCTCTTGCTTATAAGGACTGATTACTTTTTATAATGAAAAAATCCAAATATCTCTTAAGATTGATCATAACATCAGATTTCCTGACTCCTATGATTCCTTCTATTTTATTTAATCTCTCACTTTTAGCTTCTTGAAATCAGAGAAGTATGTTTAAAATTCCCTTTAAATATTTTTTTATACGATACTGAACTTGAACAGTCGCGAATATAGGAACGTCAGAATTTAATTCTTATTGTAAAATCATGAATTCTGTGTTCTAATAAATTCAAATAAAAAAAAAGTAAAAAGAGCCTTTATTCCGAGAAGTTTTCCCTTTCCAATCCATTATTTCATTTATGGTTAATTCAATCAATTCACAATCAGTCATAATTTGAGAAGTATTGCTCTGGCTTTAAGATTTGTCATATTAATCAACTGAAGTTGTATAAAATTATTCTTTCGCTTGGTTGAACTTGCAATTAAGAGTTAAGTCTCATGAAATTATTGTTTCGCTTCTTTTAACCTGTAGAACTTGATCAAATTGTATAAAATATTAAGGCATATTATATTTGATGAAGACAGATAAATATACATCTCGAAATGAGATATCTTATGAATGCAAAGTTGCCGTTACTAAAGTTTTTAAAAGAGATAAGAGAAAATATGCAATTTTAGGCGTTTAATGTTTTTATTTGTAATTAAAGAAATAATGACTATTAGGGTTTGTTCGGTTGAGGTCCAATAAAATATTTTGTGTTTTTGAATACGTTGACTACTTCTTCTACCAC
The DNA here is from genome assembly GCA_951812935.1 of Hermaeophaga mercurialis. NCBI lineage: Eukaryota > Metazoa > Arthropoda > Insecta > Coleoptera > Chrysomelidae > Hermaeophaga > Hermaeophaga mercurialis. The sequence goes on along the minus strand of OX638365.1, from coordinate 1,136,717 downwards.
GCAGTTCGTTATCGATTTTCGGAAAGGTAAAAAAATCGTTGGAACAGTACAATTCGCCATCTTTTTAAACACACTTCAAGAACAAATGATTTTTGTTAGATTTTCTTTACCTTGGAATACCCAAACAGACAATTGACCTTTATTTTCTGGTTCATATGAGTAAATCTACGATTCATTACCACTGACAATGCTGTTCATGTTTTAGAGTTTCCTGCGTTGAATCGGTCTAGAGTTTTTTGACGCCAATTAACCATAGATTCTTTATTTTCTTCGTTCAACAGATGCGATATCCAACGGGAAACGTTTTTTATTTCTTGAAATTTTATTCGGTTTGTGCATTTAGCATTTCATTCTTGCCTTCTTCTTTTTAATATTTAATTTATTTAAAATGAGACCGACTTTCTTTAAGATTTTTTACAATTTTAAAATAATATAAAATAAATAACATTATTCACTTTTTTAACACTTAATTGAGTTACCAAAAATTTTTATTAGGGAAAAATTTCTTTTTATTATGTAATAGAATTCTTTGAAAATAAATTATTTATTTTTGTGTAAACAGTAATACAATACAATATACACAATAATACAAGAGCAAAAAATTTATATAATTCTTCAGTACTGCTAATGCAGTTAGATTTAAATCGGGATGGTAAACTAACAGTATCAGCATTTCTTGCCCATATTTAATAAAATGAGGTTTATATAATTTAATGAATTCTGATTAACGGAAATCTAATTTTACTACTGGTGATCCAATTTTTAGGGGCTAAAATTTGAACATTTGAGGATGTGATAAAAAATTTCAAGGAAAATCAATAAATAACAATTTTTAAAAAACTATAAACGGTTGTGATAAAATATTTGAAATCCATATTCTATTTTAGTGTGACATTTCACGCACGTACAATTGGTTCGGTGTAATATATCAAGTAAAAAAATAATAATTTGCATGTTTTATTTCATAGAAACTAAAATACATTATTTATTTTGATTTTTGTTATTATATAATTTTATTGACGCGTACACGGTGAGTATTGGGGAAATTGTACAATCATCAATTCTATAAAACAGCTATTTCAAAATAAATCACCATAAAATAATATATTTGTTAGCTACTGCTATATTTTATCCACAATAAAACTCTAAATCAATTCAATAGAATTTATTTAAATATTATTTTCACGTCACAATAAGACGATCTACTATTTGTGTCTGCTGCTGACGACTGACTGCTCGCGCATCTTCCTGTTGCTCGTTCTTGCTGACACGGCTTTCCAGCAGTTATCCTTAAACAGCCACGGTTACTCCTTAAACAGCCACCGTTACAAAATATTTTGACAGGGAAAACAATGTTGCCATTTACGCTTTCCACCCAGCTCGGATCTGGTGCCACGCGCGCGGAAGATTCAAGAGCTCTCTCGTAAGAAAATGCTCCGAAAATACACATGATATATACTTATATCAAAATTATCTGAAAATTATGGCTAACGATTTTTGGAAAAATCAACTTCGGTCAGGTTAGGTCACTCTAGGTTAAGGTTTTGTTTTAATAAAACACAGAACGCAGAACAATACAGAACCAATCATTTTGGAAAAAAAAAATTTTAATTGCCAGTGTGGAAGAAACTTTAATTTTTTAAACTATGAAGGGGAAAATAAAGTAGTACTCTGTCTTTCTGTCAATTTGGCAACCGCGCCAACATTTTGCGCGTTCTATGAAATTGTTACCGTGGCTGTTTAAGGTTAAGACTTTCCAGCATTTTAAGTGGGGAGCAGGGCGTACCGCTAACACGGCCGTCCTGGAATCAAAGCGTCCTCGCTCCACATGGCTAAATATCCACCTGGAATTAGAAAAAACGGAAGCAGAACCTATGTCATCGCAAGACATTATAATTTTTTTTTTATATTCTATACTCTAGTGGTATTGCCACTAGCTAGGCATAGTGGGGCTGCCACTATCCTTTTTTTTGTTTTACACTCTAGTGGTACTGCCACTATCTAGGCATAGTGGGGCTATTTTTGTTACTTACATGTTCTTTATTCTCAGGAGGGCCATGGTCTTAATTGTTCGTGAGCAGCTACCGTGGTTCGCCGTCCTTGTTTATGAACCACATATCTGTCGTTTTCAAGTACTTTGCGAACAGTGTAAGGTCCTCGATACCTTTGTCCCAATTTGCCGCCACCAGCCAGCTGGGAATCTTTAACAGCCACCAAGTCTCCTACTTTAAACAAACAAGCCCGACACCGGGTTGCGTTAAATCGTTGAGCTCGTTTATTCTCACTGTCAACAATTCGGATTCGTGCCTCTTTCACAGCCCTTTCCGGGTCAACGAAATTGTCAGCTGGCGCCGCATCACTTAAAAATTGTAAAGTTGCGGCTAAACGTGGATTTGTACCGAGATGTAGTACCGTCGGTGCATAACCTGTTATAGAGTGTACAGTTGAATTTAAATTATTTTCTATTTCGGGTATTACTGTTGCCAAATTTTTTTCTTTTTCGGTTGTAAGTGTGGCTCTTAACAAATTAAAGAGTGTTCTCATAACACGTTCCACTTGACCATTTCCACGAGGTACTCCTGTTGCTATATGGTGAATTTGCACATTCTGTTCACTTAGAAAGTTTTTAAATGTAGCTGAAGTGAAATGCAGCAGCTCGGTCAGCTATAATACGCTTTGGCTTTCCCAATTCTTCGAAAACCGGCATTAAACCAAGTATAGAATCTTTGGAAGTCTTTTCGGAATTGGTTGTAGCTTGCAATATTTAGAAAATGCGTCAATTATAACTAAAATTTGAGAACAGCCATTAGATTTTACCAATGGACCCGCATGATCAATATGCCACGTATGTAAAATATCATCTGGTTTTTCGCCTTGTTGCATTAAACCTTTATGAGGACCAGTATGTGACTTGCCTAAGACACATGCCCTACAATTTTTTATATACTTTTTTAAGCACTGTCCCATTTTCGGCCAATATAAATCTTCTCGCATTTTTGTAATACACTTCTCCCAGCCGATATGTGATGATTCGTCGTGATACAATTTCATAGTTAAGAGCCGCGCCGCAATCGGACTTGCATATTCTGAATGACTCTTACGGATGATTCCACTGCTCAAAAGGTCGTTTACTATTTTCTTTACATCTATTCTTTCCTGATATGCAGAATTAGGTTTTTGAATACAAAGGGCGGAACGGGCTTCTGAATGATTTAAACCGTACTCAACCATACTAAGTACTATATGCCAAGGCAACCCATCATAAAACCTATGAATGCCGCGCAATTTTTGATTGCCATAATCACACAATGAATTACAGCTATGACTTTGTAGTGTAGCTGCTTTATAGGCACGAGCACCTGGTGTTTCTTTATCAGGGAATGCTACGATTAAATCGTCACAAAAATTTTCCCACGTACGAGAAAGAGGTCTCCACTCACAACAATAGCGATAAGCACGATTTTTTAGTGCCTCGCATGCTTTAGCAATCATTAAGTTATTGCTTACATTTAATTCTTTCTTTATTTTGGAAGCATCGCTCAGCCATTCTTCGATGGAATAAGCGCTGTCATCGGGATCATAGCTTGTAAGTTTAAATGACTGCACATGCGTGAATGCTGGAACCTGCGTATTCGACCCATCAATTTCTGTAATACTGGGCGTTGGCGTAGAGAACGGAGACGTAGCCATCTTTGTTAAATCAGCTATTTGTTTTTGCTGAACTGCTACTAAATTTATTAGGGTATCTTGCCATTGAAATTTAGCACGCTTTGCATTAGACGCGTCGTCACTGTCGTCAACATCAACCGTCACTTCTACACTGTGTTCGGTAGACACATTGTCACCAGTTTTAGGATTTTCGTCGGCCATTGTCACTAACACTAACTTAAATTTCTAACTTTAGTCTATTCACTACAGTACGCGTAGTGATCCCACTTCTGATGTTAGCTACTGCTATATTTTATCCACAATAAAACTCTAAATCAATTCAATAGAATTTATTTGAATATTATTTTCACGTCACAATAAGACGCTCTACTATTTGTGTCTGCTGCTGACGACTGACTGGTCGCGCATCTTCCTGTTGCTCGTTCTTCCTGACACGGCTTTCCAGCATTTTAAGTGGGGAGCAGGGCGTACCGCTAACATATTTATTTCAATTTTTTTTCAACATTAGCTCACTAAGTAACATCACCTATATTTTGTCTGACCCTATAATTTAAGTTTATTTTTTAAATTTTATTATCCATTATTCTGTGAACATTTAGTTGCTCTTTAAGAATATCATTCTTCGTTCACACAATAAGTGAATTAAATATGGAAAGATAAATAATACTTATCTTTAATTTCCACAGTCTTCCAGAGAGTTTTAGTATATTTTAATCTACCCAGCTTTCGGTATTTGACAATACCATTCTCAAGACAGAAAGAAGTTTGACAGATTAAAAACGTAAATAAATTTCATGTCAAACACATGACAACCAAGTATTATGAGGCAATATTCTTCTTTTTCTAAAAATATATTTGGTTAGTATTATTTACTTCAAAAGGTGATCTAAGATAATTGAACTTGTATTGTCAAATGCCGAAACCTGGGTAGATTAAAATATACTAAAACACTTTGGAAGACTGGAAATTCAAGATAAGTATTCTTTACCTATCCATGTTTATTATGAATAATTTCCATAAGTAAGAGTTGAGACAATTAATTTAATTATTGAATTATTGATTTTTCTATAATTTATAGGGTTCGACCGCTAAATGATAAAGAACAAAAAAATGGCGAAGAATCAGTTATAGAGTATCCAGGAAATGGGCAAGTAATGGTAAGTTATTTCAAAGGATATTCAAGTAACACTTAAATAAAAAATAAGTGTTTTTATAGATACAAAACATTTTAGGATATTTACAATAAATATTTAGAATAAATGATATTTACACCTTGGATATCAGTTTTTAAGTTCGTTTTTTATGTGTGTAATTTCTAAATATAGTTATAACTAGAGAGTGCAAAACGATTCTCTACTTGTTTGAAAAATATTTTCAGTCGTTAATTTATTCCTTTTAGTATTGAAAATCCATTTGTTAGTAGAAAAAAGGTAGAAGTTAAAGTTACAGATTTAAAATAACTATATGGAATGTCATTCCATAGGAAGATTTCTCTACTGAACAATTCCATTTTGTTGTGTATGTCCCTTATCACATTTAACTCATAGTTTTATGAGTATAAAACTAAATTTCAATATAAGAGTAGTACTATAGGAAAATACAATACTATATTACGTATAATGTAAAATGCTATGGAATAATTTAAGAAAATATAATTCAGGTTCGGCTTCGCCACAGGCAGTTTGAAAATTATTAGCATTATCGGAACCAACTAAAACAAGACCGCACCAGCCCCGCGTTCCTTCTCATGGTCTTAATCAGGCCAGTCCTGCTGTTAGAAGGGCCCCGAGTGCAACTGGTAAGTTAATTTAATCAAATACTAATTGCAATTAAATATTATTTATACTTCATTAATTGTTTCAATTATATTTTTGAACAGTTATTATATATATGGGACGACAAGGCTTGATGAATATTAGCATTTTATACAAAAAGACGAATTTTGAGTAATTCGGCTATTTATGTAAAATTTAAAAATATAAAAATATTCAAGTTACTCGAATTAAAATAAATTCGATAACGACATAACAGAAGCAGTAAAAACAAAGTATTCCAGTTTAAAAGGAAAAGGTGCGCTATTGAAAATAAAATTTACCTATCCTTAGAGTAGATGCTCTACTGCCCCAACTGGAAACAGCCTGTGGAGTCTACAGTGATCTATAGTAAAGATTATAACGATTTACAGTTGCTGCCTAAATGATTTAACCGCCACTTGCTCTTGGTTGAATCCGGATTGGCAATTGCTTACATGGCGCTGCCTGCAACTCTCCACTTCTTTTGAGCTCAGTTACTAGGGAGTGACGAGATTTGCGCCTATTATGAATCAAGCCCATAGAATTTTCTGTCTGCTTTGAATTTTATTAGCTCATTAGACCATCAATTACAGGTAATTCCTTTAAGTAAATAATTAAGTATAACTTTAGGCACTGTACTAATACAACCTGTCTAGAGCTTCTGGACACTCTTATACTAGAGCTATTCTCATTTTAGGATAGCAGACTACTATGAAGGCTGAATGACTGGCTGACCGATTCAATGTTTTACAATAGATGCAGTTTTATTTGTAACACTCCTACCACGTTCAATCCTACCACGTTCAATTTGGCGAAGTCTTTTGATTGTATTCTCCTAAACCAAGGCTAGGTTACACTTATTCCTAGGTCTTCTGTGAATACTCCTAACCCTCATCTATTTACTTCAGAGGGAGTCCCGACTTGGCCACTTTTTCCTTCTTTAATTGAATGATGAGACCCCTTCTTATGGGGTTGCTTGACTACACCACCTTGAGGGTTAAAGGGGAAAATTCCCTCTTCACTTTCCTATTAAACAATATGCTCTTCTCTCCAGCGCCCATTGTCTTCAACCTTAAAAAGCCGTCATTTTACGAAAACCAGACTGGTAGGGAGTGGCAGTCGAAATAGGAGACTAAATAACTTATACAAGGGGCCGGACTGCGAAAGTTGTGAACTAATCCCCCAACTTTCGGGCAGTTGAAAGTTTACCGACATCTAAGTACAGAAATCTATATTGTCCAAGGTGCGGATAGCCTAAACCTTCTTTTTCAGATTGTTTCGAGGGGCAGAACCAGTGATGGTCAAAGAGAAAATAATTTTCTGCTATGACTTTGTACTTGATTATTCACTTTTAGTTTTTTATTAATAGTGATATTCCTAATGTGACATACGAAGCTAATAACCAGAGCAGTCGATGATGATGATGATGAAGTTAAAAATATATAGGAAAAGCAAAATAGGTCTGAGCGAATCCAAAATTGGACAGATTTATTAGGAAAATTATGTTGGGTATTTCTTGTAAAAATTAGAACTTGCAATAGATATCACAATTTCACTACTATACGAAGTGCTTTGAACTGCTCTTATAATATGATATTACGAAAATAGTTTTTCTTTTACCTTTATTTTCCTAATAATACTACCCGTGATCCAAGACGAATATGAAACTAAATATTCTAATTCAGTTTATCATACAGAATGCAGAAATTTGCTTTTCGAAAATGATAATAAATAATGAATTTGTGTGGAATATTTTTGAGAAGGTATTAAACTCGTAACTTAATAATAGTTAATGGTTTAAAAAGTTCTGAAGTCGACTATGCTTCTACTTCTCACTAAATTCAAAACATGGTATTGTTGTTTAGACTAAATTGTTTTTAAATTATATTAAAAAAATTAATAAAATATTTCTTTTAGGGAGTTATTCTAGCTATGGATCTCACAGTTCAAGTAGTTCGGGCGCTGGCGGTAGGGCCATGCATGAAAGGTCTCACTCAGATACTCCCACACCTCTGCCTTCTGTAGCTTTATCTGCCGAGAGTAGTAGCGTCACGTCGCTAAGTAACTTGCCGCTGAGAAAAACCGTTACGTCAGGTAAGTTGTTTCTTTTGCTTAATACATTTTATATTTTCTTTAAGGCATTCCATCTGAAAATTAAATCCATTTAAACACATACCAAATGTTGTTTTGGTTGTTGAAACTAGACTTTTGGTCAAGTATAATAACATTTTTCAAAGCAGTACTCACTTTACCTATAATTTAATAAATTAAAATGATCTTTTAGACCAGCCCTTTTTAACTTACATATGTATAGCTAATGACAAATTACCTAAATTAATAGAAGGAAAACTGTTTAATGACACTCATTTTTGACGATTCACAATACTAAGATAATCATATTGACAACATACTTCATGCAAGGGTCAACTTTATTGATTGAAATACGTGTATTCACGTTCGTTCTTATAACAATGTTAACAGGTGAGAATTTTAATCAATGAAAAATGATATATCCGCATCGGCGTTCAACATTAAAATATTTTTCAAAATCACTAAAAGTAAAAAAGCTTTTTAATTATTATTTCATAACTGATACATATTAATATACCGGGTGCGGCATTAGTGCGTCGAAGTACGATTAGTCCGCTATTATTGAAGTTAAAAAAAAGTTTTTACAAAAAGCGTAGGCAGTCTTGAGGTTCACTTTTTAAAATTAATCCCAAATATACAGTGTGTTCGGGAATGCAGTGCCAGACAAAAAATTTGTTTCTTTAAATTCTAACTTTTCAAGTTCTATGCTATGGTATTAAAAAATATTTGATACAGAGTGATAAAAAATTTGAAATCCCATTTGATTGTTAATCACCATGTTTTTAAACACCCCGTTTAAAAAATCACATTTTTTGTCTGGCTCTGCGTTCCTGAATACACTGTATATTTGGGACTAATTTTAAAATGTGAATCTCAAGACTGCCTACACTTTTTGTATAAAAATGTTTTCGTAACTTCAGTAACAGCGGACTAATCGTACATCGACGCACTAATGCCGCACCCTGTATATACACATATAAGAGATTTTTTCCATTTTTCATTGCTTATCCATGTACGAGGGTCATTTTAAAGTAAGAACCATTTGCGAATTGTATCAGTACAGGTTGCCATGTGACGTCTGTTAAAAGTTTGCCACACTCGAGCAGTCCGCAACTATTTCGACAGTACGTTTTGTGCCTCTTCTTATATTTTTTGTTGTGCAATACTGCTTTGTTTGTCGTTATGTTGATAACAAATCCCTCCGATTGTGAAGTGCTATCTGTAATTCGATTGTTAAACTCGCCTTGCTAAAATTCAATGGCAGCTTCTTGAAGTTAGGAAAAGGTGTAAGGAATGATGACAATGTGTGTAATTGGTGCTGGCTTTTTAATCAAAAAGGAACAAATGTGGATAATGAAAAACGAGCTGGATGGCCTAGTACTGCGAATGAAGAGTTGACGCAACAAGATTGATGAGGAAATTCGTCAACACAATCGCTTTAACAAGAATTGCCTCAATTTTCCAAAAGCGTGTTGAAGGAAACAGCTACTGGGTGGTTAAATGGACAGGTGGCAAAATTGTGCTACGATTTAACAAGTCTTGAGATATTAATGGAAAATATGTTAAAAAGTAAAAAAACTTAAGTTTTTCTTAGATTATTGCAAAACGGTTCTTTCTAAAAAATGACTTTCTTATAAGATTCATTTTCGATTCATTATAACGCACCCTTGCGATAAAGGTAACACACCTAAAAAAAAACCTGATTTTTGAATTATTACCATTAAAAGTCAACATCATCACCTGACTTATTCCGACTAAAAACACATCTCCTTTCTTCCGATTTGATTACATGAAATAAAGAGAGAAACGAATACGAAACTACTTTGGCAACAAAACTTTTCCATTAGAATACTGCACAGGCCCGGTTTAAATAGAAAATAGATTTATTTTTTTTGACGCAAATAGGAATGAATGGGATATAAAATATGTTTGCGGTAGGTTAAATTTATGGAGAAGTGGTGTACTGAAAATGAAAAAATATTGTTCTTTACAAAACTTTTCCTTTAAAGTTTCTCCTAAAACGTAACAATATATTGCAATTTCAATATTTTTCATTGATGCGTTTTTTAGAACGTATTTAAAAATTTCGATAATATAGACTAACCTAAAAATTTATATACTGAACAACTTAATATTAGTATTAATTAAAACTACATATTACTTTTTAGCAATTATTAAACAAGCACTTACTATTATTAATGGCATTTCACGTTCATTTCCGATAACTCATTCATTTTTGCGACAATGGTCTTTTGAGACTTTTATCTTTCATCCAAGTATGTTCCATGATTTCTTATTTCCGCAAACGGTACTGTACAAATAATAATTCAAATTTTCCCGATAACCTGTACTTGGCCGCAGTCAACGTCAGACGTGAAAGCATCTGTCAAAATGTAGGACACAGTTGCCAGATTATGATTTTGTATATTTTCAGTATATAGGCGTAATCTACTGACTAATTCTTTCTACTATTTGAAATTTTCTTTTACTCATAAGTGGTTGAAATTAAAAAAAGTTGCATTAAAGTTTTGAATTTAAAAAATCTGCATGAAGGGTGTTTATTCGTTTTTTAAAATATAATAAAAAGGAATACGTCTCCCCTTTTTGTGTAAAAATTTGTATCTCTCAGTTTTTAAATCATCTTATTATCTTAATCCGTTGTCGAAATATTTGGAATTTACAATTTCATGCGGTATCATTGCCTCTTAATGAACTCTTATTATTTGTTGTAAGCCTAAAATAACAAAAATGACTTCATTATTTTTCACCTCAAGATTATATGTTTGACGCCTCTGCAATATTCTATTATGTTAGAAGCTATTTTTCGCTATTTCTAAAGAACGTAGTTTTTTAAATTGGGTCGCTTTCTCGCAAGGGTGCTTTATGTATATACATAGAAATGAGTTTGTGTCGTTTCGGACGTTAAATATTGTTTAAAAATTGAACATATTTCAAAAATGGATAAATAAATAATTTAGTAATATACATAGTATTAATAAGACAAGTTCTATGTGTTGGTTTTTTCATACAGTGTAGAACAGCCTAATGGAATAAATCGTTATTTCATTCATTATGCATATTTATAAAAAATCCCAAATCACGTCAATTTTAAATTATAAAATGACATCCTACAACAACAAAAAATATCCCTACAGTGAACCCCTTCGAGTGACAAATTTTTAAATGAGAAGTAGAGGCTGGTTATACATCATTTGAAAGGTCTTTTCATTTTCCATTCAAAAATATTATTGTTCTCAAATTTATTGCAGAAATTAACATTAAAACAATCAAATCATCTGATTGACGAAATTCGCTACAACACACTAAATACTTAATACATAACTCTGTTTGGTTCTTGATAATGAGAAAGTAAGTAAATACCATTCAGTATTCTATTTGGATGCTACCAATTAAAAAAAGTCATAAAAAGTTACCTTGGCAGTGTTTGTTTAAAATGCAAATTATTTTGTGATTATAACTCCATAACACTAGTTGTCACATTATACTTGTCGTTTGAATTTTGTTAACTGCAATTCAGAAACATGGTTTATTTAATAGAAATGCAGAAAATAACACTTTTTCAGATGATTGGTTGTGGAGATAACACATAAGTACAGATCGAAGTTGCTTATCCATTTCAAGAAAAATTTCCGGATTTTCCTCGTGTATCTCAAGAAATAGTAAAATCGAAAAACAGTTTTGCGAGCTTAGACATGTACGTCAAATAAAAAAAGCACGTTCTTATGCAACGATACCAAATTTGATTAAAAACTTCGAGTCGATAAACAGTCGCTGCAGTGGATGTTAGCCTGCATCGATTCTTCAAATACTAAAAGAAAAGAAAATACATCCAGATAAAATGATATCAGCTCAGGGGCTCATAAAAGACTATTTTTATAAAAGAACGTAATTTTGTAAACAAATGAAAAGGCAAGGGGTAGTTGGAGGCCAAGTCATGGATCTTTTTTTCATTGTGACCATTTGAATGGAGATAATTATTTAGTACAGCTCCAAAATAATGTGCCAATTTTGGTAAACTTATATGAATAATAAATTTATTTCATTTTCTGTTCCATACTGTATGAGCAGATATTTAAAAAATTATGATTAAAATAGTTATTTGTGAAAATCCCGATTGTGAATGAAAACATTTTTTTTATGAACGTTTCATTTACCTCCTTAATAAATGTATATCCATTCGCTGGAACTGAAAACACCTCAAAACTGTCAGAAAACAGTGACGGTGAACGGCAGTATAAGAAATTACTTCAACAGCATATTAATGATCATAAAGAAATTTTCTAATGCTCCCTGTTTGACTATAATTTTAAGAATATAAATCGGTCCTAGTTTACTACTACTACTACACACTATTACTAATTTACAATAAACAATTTTAGAACACTTTAGAACTTTAATTTTACATGATTCAAATAAAGCGATTTTAAAAGTTTTTTTTTTTTTTTGTGAAATGTTGATGACCTATCTTGTTCTGTAAAAATGCAAGACGTTCTATATTTAAAATATTCAGCAGTAATCCAATGAAAAATGTCATCCCTATTTAGCTGAAAGTGCCAAAATTTTGGTAGATAAGACAAAAAATCTTACACCCTTTTAATACTCTAATGTAAAAACTGCCTAAATATTTTATGTAGCTTATTAAATCGATCAAAATATAATAATAGACCCTGTATTTGTTTGGTTAGGGCTATTTAGTAGAGTATAAATTCGAACAGAATAAGACACTTAAAAATAAGCTAATAGCAAATTTAATGCATATAAAAATTGTAACCATATTTTGCTAAATAAAAAAAACTATAAAAACTTCTTTATATTTGTTCACTATTTGGTGGTTTATTGTATATATCGGGTGGGTTCATGAAAGGTCATAGCATGCTTGTATATGCAGGTTCAGTCTCTTCTTCAGACTCTGGCCACAGTACGATCAGTCAAGTAACCAGCAGTTCCAATGATTGCCACTCTTACCAACAACGCTGTCCCAGTCCGCCTAGGCATCCACCTCCCATACCAGGTATGTACTCTGTTATTGCTTTTGACATAGAAGGAGTGTTTGTGTCTGAGTGTGTATGTGTTGATTCCCAATTCAAAGTTTCCTTGTTAAATGAACTTATGTTTGGATAATAAGGTATAACAATGAAATATTTAAATAACCCTTTAACACTGACAAATACGAATTACCTTATATTCCTTATTTTAATGTAGTTAGAAAAAATGCATGTTTTTGGAACAAATAAGACACTTGCCGGATGTACAAAATTAATACACAACTATAACATTTTCACTTCATAGATGACCTTTTGTTTGACCTTGACAATTAATTCAGCTCAGACTGGTCAAATTTGGACAGAGAAAATAAAAAATACATTTTGATAGTTAAAAAAACACCCTACTAATTCATAATTTATTTGGATGGTTGACAAAGCAGAGCTATTGATTGTATACTGATTATTCAGAAATAAATAAAATTGCCCCTTATCAATGACAAATGTCATTTTTTGTTGAAAATTACAAATTTTAGAGTTATTGTGAAAATAACAATATAATAATGAATTATACTCTTATTATTCATAAAATTTGTAACTTAAATATTTTCGATGTTTGAACTAACAATGAACAATTGAAACGACAACAAAGCGTGTTTGTATTTCAAATAACATTGGTATATACAAATTCTAATGCAATGATTCATACATGAATATTTCCCACGACTTCCCTAAAATAAATGTGGGTTTAGTTTATGGCAATTTAAATTATTTAAACATATGTATATTTTAATATTTTAGAATTATAATAAAAAAATAAAAAAATAGAAATAAATCCCAGAAAATTTTAACGGCAATGCATCAATATCGGGAAACATACTAGACACAAAAAGAGTTCAAATGAACTTGAAACGTCTGGATTTTGAAAAAACCGCAAAGGCTGCAAATATTCTATATATATACACTGACTTCATAATTACCGAAATATTGAAACATGATAATAATTGTTTAGGATGAGCTAACTTTCCAACGGAATGGTACAATCCCACATTTCGATATTCGCGTGCCACAATTTTCGAACAAACGTTTTCCAGTGCTTTGAATAGGCAGAAGGGGTCCTATAGAATAGACAGCCCGATTACCTGGTCTCACGCCTTTGGATTTCTTATATATCATGTAAAACTGCGACAAAGAATTGTTACTGAATGCCGATTAGAGACCCCGGGGTATTTGCGAATGAAAATAAGGCCTTTGAAAGTCGATTGTTTCATTGTATGGAAGTTGTTTTGAACATATGTCTGTTAATTTCCAGAAATTTTATTCTTTTTAGTTACTATTGATATTCCAAAATAAATGCTTCAATTTAAAATACCTTCAAAAGAATTTAAAAAAAATTGTAGGATTGTATAAAGAAAAAAATCTTTCAAATGTTGTGTTAATTATTTAAGGGGGCTTCAGAGGATTGGATTTTAGATTTCTAGATATGAATTTTATATGGCAATTTGTCTCCTTGCCAATAAAAGTTTTTTCATTTAGAATAACTACTTTGTTTCTGAGGGGGATCGCGTTTTCGTGGGTACACCCTGTATAATATCACTTTACTGATTGTGCCACAGGTATTATGTGTTTATTGCATTTTATATATAATTCAAACTTTTGTTTATCTCATTCTAACTTACAAATATTAACCATTTCGTCATTAAAAAGTAAACGTATTATAATTTGGTTTTTATTGTTATATTTGAGTCTCCTTACGTGTCTTAAAAAAACCAACAAAGCTTCATAAAATGACTTTTATGTGACGTATATCATAAAAACTTTATTGCCAAACAGCTTAAACTAAACGTTCTATTTAATTTTCAATGTAATATTTTGCTTTACAGCACTGCGTAACCTTAACTCAGCTATTTATTTAGAAATTAACAAATCAACCAAAAAGCAATACAATAATTTGCCCTCTATGTGACATATTAATGCATCATTTAGGGATAAAAAGTGTCACTTAGCGTACGTTTTGCACTAAATTATATATATTTTTTATCTTTTAATGGAACCGTTTGGTTTAGTTCAGTTTACGTGGTTTGCTAAAGAAATACAAAAATGTATACATATTTTATTGCATAAATTATTATAAAATAAAGTGTCTACAGATAATGTGAAACATTTTAAAAACTTCTATACATAATTATATAGTTTCTACGGCTGTGATTTGATTTCAAAAAGTCTAATGTTGATTGTTCTTTAATAACAAGTTATTAAATTAGTTATACTTTTGTCAGAGATAAAAATAATAATATTGTCTAAACTCCATATTTGATTAAAAATAAATAAATTTAAAAGATAAAATTAATTTGAGCAGTCATTTTTCTAAAAATTTTTATTCCAAAATTTGAAAGCAAATTTTATTTCATAAACTTAAAACTAATAAATTCTATTTAATAAAGATTTAATTAATAATAATTACTTAATTCTGATGAATTTTCTCTATTTATTTATTTATTTATTTATAAATGGGAAACTCCTTTGAATTACAAGGTTTTTATTTAACTAACAATTTAACAATTTCAAGTATGATAATATAATTGATACTAGCCTAATAAAATAAAATAGTTAATAAAACATTGTACAAATGATAAATATATACGAACTAAACTAACTAACTCAACAAAATAAAACGTATAATAGAAAAATCATGTAGTAGATATAATTTACAAAATAGACCAATATAAGTTTTATACGTAGTCAAAGACAAAAATCAGCAAGCGCGCTAAATGTCGTTTATATAGAAGGCGAACAAATAATCAACATTTAGCCGTAATATTATTAGGTAGATTAGGTAGATTATTTATTGAAATATAATTGAGTTGATACTTTAAATAATTCAAATAGTGTTTTTGATCACACTTATATGATTACTTTCCTGTAAAAATAAATGCTATTTTACTACTTGTGTTATTTCACAAATTGTGAGTGATTATCTTAAAACCTCCAATCAATAAACAAATACCCAGTGAATATACTGAGTTAGGTCATATTTCCATAGAGCTTTAGTCAGCCAAAAATTCGTTCTACCCAGAGTACACAGTGGGTAACGTGGCAGTTCAAGTTAGTTAATATGTACAGTCTTTTAAGTTTAATTACTTTTATTAAAATATGGAGTAATAATGGCTTTATAGTCGCACTCGTATATGTCGTTTATTTATTAAGCGATTTGAATAAAATTGTGTACCGACATATTAGACATAATTTCTTATTAACTGTATATATATATATATATATATATATATATATATATATATATATATATATTATGGTTATTGGAATGTATGACTCAAATTACACGCGATGGTGTTATAAAATTCACATTTTTCAAAAGATATTTTTTCGTTTTATTTTTCGACAAATAAAGCTTTGATCTAAAAAACTATCTTTTAATGTACTTTAATGTTTCTACAGAAACAAATATCTGAAAGTATTTTTAATTAATATATTCGCATACCACTTATAATATATTTCCTTCCTTATACTTTTTCGATAATAAATCTACATCTCTATAATCTTCCAATATATAAAAATGGTTCATTTTCTATTTTTTTCATATACGTTTGACAAATTTAATAATAAATGAATACCATTCCGGTACTCAAGTGAAAGAAATTCTTTATATTTAAAGGACTTTTTTTAAAAACGTATTGCAAATCATACATTTATAGAAAGTAAAATAGTTTTAGTAGGATAATGTAACAAAATAATGGATTTATTTAAACAAATATATATATATATATATATATATATTTTTATTGAAGAATGGCAACCACAGCTTTGTAGAGGAATAAAATTGAAATATAGGCAATCCAGGCTTTTTGAAAATCAAATAACATTCGCGGAAACTTACTTTATATAACTGATTTCTTTTCGAAGTTTTAAAAATGTGTCTTGATACCTTGTATTATTTAGAACACAAAAATTCAAAACATTGAGGAATCAATAAATACTAACATTTTAATGAAACGGTTTCTGCTTTTAAAACCTTAAGCATCCCGATGGGCTCATTCAGACACGAGGGATTTGTGTTTGAACTGTTTGGTTGCACTTGTCCTTTCTTCAAATTTTAAAACTAATTTTGCTTAAAATATTAACGTTGCAAATTGTCATTTTCATTAATGTTCTTTCTTCCTACATTTGGTACAAAAATGTTTAATAAAAAAACATCAATGTATCAGAGCCAAATTCTGGTAACATTCGTAGTTAGTAATGTACTGTACTAGAAAAGTTGACGTGATCATCAATTATATAAATATTTTTTTTTATTGTTTCATGAAGGTCCTGGAAGAAGGCAGCCGCCAGCCTATAGCGTAGCAGCACAGATGGCGAGGTTGCATCGGTTAGGTAGGGCTCATTCACATGAAGGAGTCACTCAGGGTTACCATTATCATACAGATCCAGATACGGATCAGGGTAAGGCATATATTTAAAAATCAAACGTTACTGATTATTTACTAATACCGGACTGTTAAAAAATCACTTTTTAAAATACAAATTAAAAGACAATCTTTCAAAATTAATCTAAAAATCAGATATATTAAAATATAATAAACATTTTTGAGAATGGAAAATATTGAATATATTTTTTTGACGTGTATATCTAGTTTGATATTACTTTTATCTATAGGAAGCATTACAATTGATTTCAACAGAATGTTATATGACAAAACCTGTAAATAGTTATTTCACATGTTAGTGGAAATACTGCTTAGCGACGTATGCAGTAATTTTCCGAGCATGTATTATATTTTTACGCTTCGTGTAATATAATACTTTTTGTACGCCCACAGAAAGAAAATATATCTCGTTACTGACTACATGGTGTTTATATTGATTTTACCTTAATTTTGGTACGGTTAAAACTTTTAGAAAATTCGCAAGCCGCTTCTTCTGTAAGACAAAAGCAAAAGCTCTAATAAGTCTAATTATAATCCAGATTTTGCCTAACCAACCTTAATTATTTGATTCTACCTTAAAAGCAACAACACCCTCAATAAAAAAAACTTACAAATCTAACAGGAAATAAATGTAAAAAATAAAATATGCATTTTCTAAAACATTTGGTTATTATACATTTAGTCCAGAAGGTACTCTAAAAGAGGGAAACTTCCGAGATTTACTTGTTCGTTTAGTATTTTACACTGAGGATATCGTAAATGTCTCTATTTCAAGTTCTTGCTCTTATTACATATATGAAATATTTCCATTGTTGTTTCTATTGTTTTGTTAAGTGTATGTTATGTTTAGTATCAATGAGGTGTTTTGCATAATGTGACTTATCTGATTGTTTTAATCTGTAAGCTTGGGAATGGTCACTATATCTAATTTCCAAATACTTATGGGTTTGATCAATATAGTAGGGAAAATTTAATTTATATATACCTGTTTTTATCATTTATTTTCTTTAGGTTGTTTTTGAAATATAAGGTTAATGGCAACCTGGCAACCTTTTCGTCTTTTTTATTGACCAACATAACGGATGAAGACATATCCGTGATATCTTTAATAAAACGTACTAAACGAACCAGTAAAGCTGGGAAGTTCTCTTTTAGGTTACCTCCAGGATTAAATATATAATTATAACCAAATGTTTTAGAAAATGAAGAATATAATTAGTTTGAACATTTATAATCACAATCCAAGTCTGTATGTTAAATGTCAATGTCAATTTCTTATAATCTTATCTGAAGATGCAAAGAACAATGATGAAATAATTGCCATAAGAATATTTAAAAATTATTTTATCTTATAAATTTGTAATGGATAGATTCCATAAAGTGAGAGTAGAAATAATCATAATGACTAACAGAAGGTATTCATTTTGACAAAATAGGTCAAAAATAATGTGCGATTCTAAATTATTTTAATGTCTTACATTTTACTCCAAACACCCATGAAGTCAGTAACGGACGATTGTGCTGTTATAGCATTAACCCATGTGATATTTTTTTATTAATATGTAAATTAAATAACTTGTCTATGAAAAATTCCTTAGTGTGGAAATTTAGTGCTTTAAATAATTCCCATATCAATTTTGGGCTTAATAGGATCGGATAATCAGTTTTTTATTTATATGAGAAAAATACATTGTATTCTAATTTATAAACATTTCTTGCACAAAAAACTCCACTTACCCTGTGTCCCGTCATTTTTGACTAACTTTGTATTCATCTCCATTTTAAGTTAACACTAAGCTAAAAAAATTTGAACCAAATATATATGGGAAATAAATTATGAATGATGTACCGAGTATCCCTGAAGAATTGAGAGCTACTTGAGGAACACACAGTTTGCTTCAAAAAAATGCATTCAAATATTCTATCAACTTTTACTAAGACGCTTCGCCAATTTACCAATAAAATCTCTAGAAAATTAAAATGTGTTGTTAAATACATTTCCAGCATGTTGTATATTTCTGGAGTTAAAACTATGTATTTTGTTGAATAACGTCTACCAAAATGTCAACCGACTAATGAATTAGCTTTTTCTCTACTAATTTATTAGAGTCTGGCCTATTTTGAAAACTCAACTGTTCGCAAAACCGACTAGTGGTTCTTTATTGTACTATTAATGAATGAATTATATATAATTAACTCATTTCATATATCGGTAACATAGTTTTTCTTGTTACTACCACCCCTCCTACTTTATTTTCGAGCGATGATTTAAAGGCTTGTTTGGGTGGCACACATTTAAAGGATAAGGGATATCTTCTTACACAAAAAAAATATACAAAGCTTAGATAGTCTTCTTTAAAGGTTTTTCAAAATTTTATTAAAAATTAAAGTGATAAATTTACTATTAAATCTGTTATTCAGGTGACGACGCCATATTTGATATTGCAGATGACACTGTCATTATAATGGTTTAACAACATCAGACGGTCATTATTTGACAAGACAAGCAGAACTGACAAGTTCAAAATACCTTAGCCATTATTTCCGCTTTTAATTATGGTAATAGCTTTTTTATTTTTGCCTTAGATGACGAAGAGACCCAAGTCTCGGCGGTGTGAACATTTTTACCTTAACCAGTGATTTTAATGTCGAAAACAATTATTTATTGGTGTTGCATATCAATACAAACAAATCAATACTCAAGGATCTATGTCTGTATCGTGTATGTGTGTGAATTTCAGGGCACTGGGATAAAAACATTTATTATGAACAAATTTATACTCTGTAAGAATATCATTTACTGTAATTATAGTAAGTAACTTTATGAATTTAACATTAGTTTATGAACTTATCTATGTAAGACCTACAGACTGTCAAAAAAGTTCTCAATGTATTTTCGATCTTTCTTGTTTTCTTAAAAAACATACTGGTTATTCAATCTTTCGCTAAAGTTAGATAGATGTCTCACTTATAAGAAAGATGGAAAATGTTTTCATGAAAATGTCACATTCTATAATTTTGAATTATATGGGTTTGCAGCATATTTCAGTAAGAAACAAACATAATTTTTTAAATGTCTACTCTAGTTTATTATTTCATATTCATTTACACAAATTTTCCTCATTTTTCTAATAGAAGATTTTATATGGATTCACTGGGTAGATATTAACATTTATTTGACAATTGTAGCTAGTTCAATCTGTAGGAAAGTCATACAATTAATGGTATCTTTGCTCTTAAATATTTTTGTGATAATTTGTTCAAAGTAAAAATATTGAATCTCTATATATGTTGATCAAAGTGACCTCAACATCAATGTTAAAGTCGAATTTCAAATGATTGGTTAAAAAAAACAAATTTTCTTAAGTCATGAGAACGAACTGGTCTGGTCACTGAAATGGTCCCCTCCTTTACCAATAGATTTTCCAAGAAAATTATTATTTAGGTCATTATGAAGTGTGGTATTATGATAAGTGCTCCATTTGTTATTAAACATCAATGGGTACATTTTGCAATAAAATGGTTTTAAAGGAAATATAAATAATTTATAAAACAAAAATTTGATTCTGCCTATAATTCCACACCAAACATTCATTTGACTATCCGAACATTTTGAATCAAGTAATAGTATATTAAAAAATAGTTAACAATAATGGCAGTACATCAACTTACGCGACTAAGTTAGTCAAAAAGCAATAATTTAATGAAACTTGTAATAGACTACATAGTATTCAAGGATATATGATTTTCACATATTAAGTGACAATATCTTATAAAGTACCCTATAAAATCCTTTATTAGAAGAATGTGAAAAATATGTTTACTGGTATTTGTCGTCATTATCAATATTTGTGGAATGTGGATTGAAGTTTGAGAAAAAAATTAAAAAAGGTACAATACATTGAGATTTTGGATATTAACATTTTTTTATATTTTAGTTAAAAATAAATTTGAATATTCAGGAATGGATTGCTAATAATAATTTTAATAATAGAAATAAAAAAAATAATTGAAAAATTGAAAAAATAAATATAAATACAGTTCACATGAATGAACTACATAAATTTCAAGATGGAAAGTACGTTAGCACTGTTTTATAACCTTCAAGCAATCGAGAATGAACTCCTTTTACATCTTGCTGATACATAATTCACGTGTTATGTTTTAAATAGGGAACAGATTATGGACTTTGTTTTTCTAATTACACGACTACACGACTTACGAGATTTAAAAAGCCAAATTAATTACTCTGGTTTCCACATAAAAAATGGTTAATTTGTAATTTGAGTGTAGTTACTTCACTGATTTAAAATATAAAGCAATCATAAATCAAAAATACAAATTTACTATCAACTTCAAACTAAACCAGTGGTATTGGCTTAAAGTGTGTAATTTTCTACATTTTTATTTATTGAGTGTAATCACAAACAAGTTTTTTTTATCTTTCTACTTCCTTTGGCTGCAGAAATAAAACCCATTATTAAGTAGATAGAATGTAGATGTAATTGCATATAACCAAGTAAAGAAAACAATGATGTAATAGAAAACTAAACCAGTTAAAATCATATTTCTTTCGTACCGAAGTTATGCAACATCCTATATAAATTAAAATTATTTTAAAAGATGGCCCTAAAATTACTCTACCAATTCTACTAATGACACTTTTATATTTCTTATACAAATCCAGATATCGAACTTTGTCGTTCACTTGATACATTTTTGAATAATAGGTATTTAAAAAAAATCTTAAAAATCCTGATATTAATCTATACTTTTTGTACGCTATAAATAATGTTTTTGTCCCTGTGAAAAGTACCTGATTATTAATTAGTCGATATAGGATTTAGGTTGGATTTTGCATTTAGAACATTTTATTTATATTAATTAATAAATATTATTTGATCGATGTAATATTACATAATCTCTGTATAGTGAAAGAATTCCGTTGCTTCATTATTCATATTCATATGAATCGTATTGGCACAGACAACTATTTATATTTTATTATAGCCTGCTCGTTATTAAGGGATAAGAGGTAGGTAGCATTTAAGAAGAATATGGTGGGAATTCTTTCACCATACATAGAATATAAATAATAGCGATCCTCTCGTTTAAACTTCGATATTTTATTTAGAGAGTAAATATTGTAAGTAGGTGTCATTCATGTAAAATCTCCTATAATTAAATTAATTAAGATACTCAATACAACAAAACTTTTATCTTTCAGAAATAGAGACTAGTTTCTGGTTTCAATGATAATAAATTATTATCTATAAATCAATTATTGAAATATTTCTTCTTTTTTTTTTGCAAAGTATTTAGGAACAATTTTAACTACAATCTAAATTAAGTATTTTTTCTTGTTGATTGCTTCATTCTGTTGTTCCTTATTTGAGAACTGTGAATACAAATCAAAGTTTCTAAATTTTAAACATGTGAAAGGTTTAATTCTGTTGCAAGGTAAAATGTTTTTAGATTTATCAGGTTTTTTTTTTGATTGACACCATTGCAACATTCCACTTTTGTAAACATATTCAGCGATATTCAAGTTTTTAAACTCTATACTTTTAAATAATATCGACACGTGTTTATTTGAAACTTGTGGTTTTAATATATTTTTCTCAATAATAATTTCTTTTTATAATGGTCAATAGAAAATGTTATGTGGGTAGAAATGTAGTTTGGAATCTATTCATCTTATTCATAAAAAACACATTTTAAAATATATCATATTTATGTTGATTTTTCCTATTGAATTTTTATGTACTATATACGAGGAGTTTATTGTTTTACAACTAATCATTTTCAAAGCAAATTACAAATGTGTATAGATGACTCTTACAGAAAATAGTATATACGTCATAGTAAAGGATTAGTTAGATAAGATAAAAAAATACCATTCTAAAGAAGTGAAAGCTTTCGACATTGTTGCTATTATTAGTTTATTTTCTTATACTTATAACCTGTTTGTACCAGAATGTCGAATTACACAAAGAAAAAAATGGACGATTAATATGTATATATAATTATTTATACAAATTTTTTATTTTCTTTTTGAATTAAAATGTATAACTTGAATTTTAAAAGTAGACATTGTCTATCTAATTATGCATTTGTGACCGAGTTTTTAAAAAAGTTAAACCATCGTCTATTAAATTATGCAAAAAAAAATATTTTCGCTGACGGTAACTGACTGACCGGTGACGTGAAGGTGCCGGTACGTAATAATCGCATCTTAATAAAAAAATGTCAACATTTCTCTAAAAACTGACAACTTAAATTTGTCATATTTTCCCCACATCAGCTTCCTCATTAAAATATATTATGTATCTTTTAATTGTCTCATTAAGAAATTTTAATAAATTTGACAATAAAAAATTATTAAAATAAATATTCATTATATATTTTCCTATATGTTCATATTTTTCATAAAATTTCATTAAAATAAATATGCAGAAAACGCTTGGGTTTGTTCCCTAGAAATTAGTAAACAAAGCTTTCGCTTCTTAGCAACTTGTATATTCTTTGTCGAGACCAATCACTCAATGGTAATTGTATACTCATATTCATTGATCTTAAACAGAACTAAAACATGATGAATTTAATGGCTTAATCGAATAATACTTTTTTTTAATGTCCTTTAGTGATATAAGATGGTAAGATTTTATACGTATGTGCACATCGGGTGATCCAGCTAGGTATCATTGGGGCCCTAATAAATAAAAAGTTAACAGAATTGCCTCTATTGTCAATTTTAAAAATAATATATTTTTCCACCACTACGTATGCAGTAACGATCTGAATAAAAAATTATTCAATTAAATTTTAATTGTTTAATTATTTCTCGAAATAATTATTTAAAAAAATAGTTTTAGTTTTTATATGGCTAAATTCAGAAATTATAAAAAAACATTCTCAGGTGCCATCTTATAAAATGAATTAAAATTGCTTTTTATGATTTATTCTATTTAAATACAAAATAATACTGTTACCAACCACCAATGGCACAATAGGAGTGTCCTTTATGGATAATACCTTACTGAGTTGATTATGGTCTAAGTTCATAGAGGTCTAGTGTTCTAGTAGTCTTTTTAATCTTCTGTCTCTCAGCTGCAGGAAAAGTATATTAGCGGATTTATTTGGATGTACTTCCAGTTTCTCTGAGTCTTTGTACTAACAGAATTGATAGACTTTTTTTACTGTAGGTAGGTACGTGATGATCACGATGTATGTAATGATTTGGGACGTATCACGATGCTTTGCATTTTTGTCGGAGTACTTCAAAATATTTGAGTTGCTAGCACTGCCTCCGGCTTGAATTACGTACATCCAAAAAGGTCTCATAACATTCTTGTAGATAAGGAGTTAATTGCCTAAGTTTAGTTGTGATTTGTGGTTCATCAAGAAGTGACAGGGCTGCGGACACTGTGCTTAAATAAAATATATATTCCCCTAATATTTTCAATATATTACAAATATATTGACTAAAAGGTGCTAATACAGACAAACGAATTTCATAAAAGAGCAGAACAAAAGACCTCCAGTAGAATAAACGGATCAGTTCTGAGAGTGTGGGAATTGAAGGAATAGTATTAAGTAGCTAAGAGGCAATTACTGACCCAGCATTTAGCTATTGCTATGAGCAATACAATACAATAGAAACACAATTGGATTAAGCCACCAGTTTTATATACAGAATAGGGAATTGAGTTGTCTTATTTACCGAAATGATCTATTATATCATTTTACTAGAAATTCCAATTTGTAATTAGGAATTGCAAGTTAGTCGGAATTCCGACTTATAACTCAGAATTTCAAGATGCTAGTCAAAATTATAACTTTAATTTATAAAATCCATTAATTAATTAACTTACATTGTCCTTTATTAACCGATATGTAAATTTTTTAATCTGTTTTGAAATACAATTTAACAGCGTATAAAATATTTAAATTAAGCCTGCTTTATTACTTAGTTTTTAATTTTTAATGCTGGTCTTTTTATTTTCTATTGAACCTCAGGAAACAATCAAATACTGTATTCACTTTTGTAATAAAGTAAGTTACTAGTCAGTTATTTTACTTCTATTTTTTATTTAAAATGCAGTAAACAAGATAAAAATAAAACGTAAGAACTAATATTTATTATCCTTATACTTAATTAAAAAACTAATTTAATGCTAATTGTTGAACAAACTATTCTGTAGAAGATCAAATGCAAATACAAAAATTAAATCAATTGCCGATGTGTTATATAAAAGGAAATGTATTGATATTGACTTGTCAGTAATAAGAGATTAAAACGGTTTTTTATAAAATATTATATATTCTTTTCAAATTTATTTCCACCCATATTTTTTTAAAGCATTGTTTGAGAAGACTAAGATTAACAAACTTGTTATTTCAGTTAATTCAAGACTTCCGGCTAAAAACTATTCATATCTCAACACTATGCAGAAACTCCTCGTATTGTTGTATTCAGGGCGTCGCGAAACAGTCTAGTAGCTCTTATACATAGCAAAAAGATCCGTGTATATATTTAGTAGTCGTTGTCAAAATCTATTTAGGGACAAGTTTTCTAAAGAATTTAAAAAATTGATATGATTTAGACGAAAGAACAAGATGGAAAAATGAAAGTTCGAAACGTATTATATGACACAAAGTATATACTTTATTCTTGTAAAATGCTTTATAATATTTCTTTATTTTTATATATATAATGCGTTTCAAACTCCTACTTTTTTTTATTTCGTCCAAATTCTACTAATTGTTTTTTTAAACGGTTTATAAAAAATCTATGAATAAATGTTGACAATGACACTGACAACTAAAATTAATAAGCACGGCACGTAATAAACGAATCAAGACTCACAAGCATTGCTTCATGTCTTTGTTATTTATTTTATAACCAGGCAAGGTTTGTCCCTGATATTTATATCAACACGTATTGCGAATTAAAGATAAACAATGCGGTTTAAGCTATTTAAAAGCTATTGGACTTTTTGGCATTATTGATATACCCTCTATATATTTGGCATTTGCTACATTTTTATGCCTATCTCTACCTATTGAAATATGACATATTTTTCTTAAATTTAGTTGCAATTTTTATTTAGGTATTGTGATTGTACTAGTCGCTCAATTTTTATTAGAAATCAGTTTGTTCTTATTCCTGTATTATTTTCTCAAAGCAAACTGATGAATAATTTTAGAGAATTGACAAATGGGAATTTGTGTTGAATTTATTTTGATAATAAAATTATTATTAGTTGATAAGCGTAATATAATTTTAAGTAGATGTATATCTGTAATTAGTGTACAAATTTTCACATTTAGTTTATTCACATTAAATGTCTATAGACACAGAGCTCGTCATTTTATTATAAATGTAATAAACTTTAAACAATTATTCTGTCTTTTATTTATAATTTAATTTGAAAGAAGAAAATATATCTGCTCAGCAATCTTAGACCATAATATAATTTCTGGACTGAGTGTGTATGAGAGAGAATGGTCATGAGCATAACTAGAGAAGTGAGAGGGCAATAGAAGGGGAAATAATTATTAGTAGTGTTAATATTGTGGTTATGACGATTTTATAAGGTGTTGGAAGTTTTTATATTTTTTGTCATAAAAAAAACAATTTTTTTTTTGTAAAACTATATTTTATTTGCAACACAAAAAAATTATTAAATGTTATTTTGTATATTTCTGTGTACTTTGTTTCCCCCTCTGTTTCCATCTCTCTTTTACAACATGTATTTTCTAAATCTCTTTAGTATCCTCTCACTCTATGAACGTTAATTACAAAGATGGCAATGTAAAAGTGACTTCACACTCCGTCTAGTAATTATATATGGTCTAACTAAGTCACCAATCTATTTTCTCGACACATATTTTCTGATACAGAATCTGTAAGATATGTTAAACTATAATCGACATCCAAGGCAAAACCAAGCTGAGAGAATTAATCTTCAGAGTTATAAAGGAACCGTCTTTGTAAAAGTACCATAAAAAATAGTAATTATTATTTTCTAAAAAACTAAAATGTCTCGATAAAGTACTTAGATTTATTTCAAGTTTAGAAATTGGATAGTTCAATAATTGTACTAAAAATATAAATCCTTTTATTAAAAATATAAGTAGATCTTTCAAGAAAATATAACAAGTTTAGAAACTTTTAAAAAGATGTCGAAATTTTATTTGTAGACAAGATTTTATAAATAGAAGTACACATTTATGCTCAAACACTCTAGTATCCGTTGTTTATGATTGTAATTTATGTAGGAATAATAGGCTTCGTTTGTTGAAGACTAGGCAAGAGGTAGAAGGGTTTTTCGGGTATTTTTCCTTCTATAAAAAGCTTCTCGCTGGTGTTGTAATCTAATAATTTTTTCAAATAGAGGGATAATGGTAGATTTGTAAAAAAACCGAATTTCGTTAATAATTGGAAAAAGTTATAAAAACAGTAATATTGAAGCCACCTTCTAAGGAGTAGTAAATAAAAAGTACTAACGTCACTGAGCAATTTAGCTCCGAGAGTTGAGATAAAAAACATATATTTTGAGGCCAATTATAATTTAACCCTCGTTTCGAGGTACTGGAGTAATAGGATTGTCATCCAGAGTCCGTATCTGACATACTTAACAGATCTGGATTCCGCACATCGTTCACTCGTGCACTAAAATGATTCATAAGAGTACTACTAAAAATTAAATAATTTAACTTATAATAATGAAATTACAATATATTTTTTTTATATCAATAAATATAAAAACTTCCATAGGTCTTTAGATACGGTCTTGTCTTGAATTCCTTAAGTAGATTTATGTGTCAATTGTTATATGGAACACACAGTAGTTGTTCTTCTAATGCAAATGAAAATAAAAATATTAAAAAGATCTTGTAATTCGGAGCATTACAACTATTATCTTTTAATGTAGAGTGGCACTAGCTAAATATTATTAAATATTTATACTTATTTTAATTGACGAACATATTTCCAATTTCTCTGTTTTTGATAACTTCAAGAACGTGTTGAATATTTACATAAATCCTTCACATTAATAAACAAAATAATTTTCAACGAAAATAAGGAATGTCACATTATGTCAGTCTATTTATAGGTTTTCTATCATTCTACCAAAATTAATATTAAGAATTTGTCTGACATTTTGAATAATTTTACAATATTCCTACATTTTTACGGTAAGCTCTAGAGCGTGTTTGATAAGTGTATGCCTAGATATAGTAACATTACAAAAAAGAAATTATTCCCCTTGGTTTAATTCAACCATTATTAAATATCAAACGAAAAGCTAGATATCATCGTCAGTTTAAGAGAAATAATAACGTAACATATGTTGAATTTAATAGATTACGAACGAAAATTAAAAAAGATACTGATCAGGATACAAAATGTACATTCAAACAACAGAAAGCGAATCCCCTAAAATTCTGGACATTTGTTAACAGTAAAAAGGGAGTATCTGGCATAAACAATAAAATGAAATATAACGGTATTCTCGAAGACATTGTTAATTCTTTAGCAGATTTTTTTATTAAATCCTTTCTGTTACCAAGTAACTTGTTTTACTGATAAAACAATTATTAATAATTATGTTAACGTTTCTAAATTTGATGTAGAACAAGTACTGCAAGCATTGAAAAAGTTAAAGCCAAAGATGACAACCGGACCTGGTCATATACCATCTTGTATTATTGCGCCAATGATCTTGCAGCTCTCCTGACTACCCTAATTAATATTTGTTTAAAGACGAGTACAGTTTCTACGTCGAAAATGTCAAAGGTCTGTCCTGTATATAAGAAGGGTGACCACCTTGATATATTTAATTTTAGACCTATCACTATTATTTGTAATTTTGCCAAGGTATTTGAGATTCTTCTGTAAGATTTTCTATATTCTTCAGTTAATACGCAGATATCAGTACATCAACATGGCTTTATAAAAGGACGTTCTGCGGTTACGAATCTCTTACATGTCAGTTAGGAAATAGCGCAAATCTTTAATGAACAGCCACAGACAGTTGTTTATACAGACTTCTCAAAAGGATTCGACCGACTTGATCAAGACTTGTTACTATGTAAATGATCTAAAATTGGCCTGTCTACTGGTATGATAAATTTATTTTCTTCATACTTATCAAACAGGAGGCAATTTGTGGTATAGAATATTTAGGTACGTCTGGGTTTCCTCAGGCTTCTAAGTTGGGTCCTTTGGTATTTAGTATATTCTTTAATAATATTTTAAATATATTGGACATTGATGTATTGTTATATGCTGATGATATGAAGATATTTTGTAGACTTTCTGAAAATAGTGATTGTCATATATTACAAAATAACTTAGAACGAGTTTCTGATAAGTTAAACTTAAATTTATCTAAGTGTGTGGTAATGTCTTATTCTTTGATGTCAGATATATTTATATATGATTTTGTGATCAATCAGACTGTACTACATCGACTTTCAACTATTACAGACTTTGGAGTAATTTTTTATCCGAAGCTCTTTCATTTCTCATGTAGAAAGTATTGTCGCATCTGCTAGCCGACCGTACTGTTTCATTGCCAGGTATTCCCGTGACTTTATTGATATTATTGCTTTAAAAAGTTTATATTATTCATTTGCTCGGTCTAAGTTGGAATATGCGTCCATAATATGGAATACAATGTATCTGTTAAGTTTTTCGTTATTTACTATAGATTTTGGGAACCTTTTTCCGAGGTTACCTCTTTTATATTCTTTTTTTTTAAATATTTATCATGTTAATCAAATTTGCGCATTTACCATGGCAGTGGTCTGTCAGAAAAATCAATAGTACTGACAAATATCGCTCGTTGTTAAACTCAATAGTTTTCAAGAATCAATCGTTTTGAGATACCTACAGTATGTACATAAAGTATGGAATAAATTCACTTTAAGCTAAACAAACAATTTTGAGGAAAAATCGGTTTTTGTTTTTACTTTAATGTATTTTTACATAAGAATTAAATATACAGGGTAAACCATTTGTGAGTAACGATGTCGTCGACACTTTTTTTGAATGGCACACCCTGTATATTTTATTATATTTAGAATGAAATTTCAAGACGATTCTAAAAATATATCATTCTTGTGTTCGGTAATTAATAGTTTTGAAGATACAATCATTTTAAAATATGTATTTTTGAAGACATTTAATTAAAATAAAATAACAAAATAATACAACAATAACAATAAATTACAGTAAGTACTCGAATTGTCTTCTATTATATTATGCCTTTTATAACTCTTTTAAAATTAACATGTTTTAAACTTATACACACAATTATTTAAAAATTTTATAAAACTCTTCAATAGAACTAACAAATTTTTTATTATATACGTAACATTTCTTCAAAGTCTAAACTATGAATTTAAACTTTATACTTATGTAGTTTATACTAGACTATGTTTATAATAGACAGTTTAATTCATAGTTTTTTCTTTCGTACTTGCATTTTTAACATTCCCATAATCTGAAATTTGTTATCAATACCTTTTCAAAATATCTAAAATTTTGTTATAAATATGTTGAATGGTATTATTACAATATATTATGCTGAAAGTAGTATGGTTCCTGTTTGTTTTTACTTGTTTTATTATTTCAGATATGTATTATTAATCTCAGAAAAGTGTGTTGTTTCATATAAAGTCTTTTTGTTATGTTATGTTTGTTAGATATTAAAAATTTTACTATTGAATTATCTTGTGGCACAAATAAGTTATTTCAGTTCAGTTCACCTCCGACACCACCTCAGCCGCAAGAGAACCATGCTGCAAGACCGGTGACAGAACTCTCTGGCTTAAATCCGCCGCTACCTCAACCACGAGAGAACCAGCCTCCAACTCAGATGATAGATATATCCGACTTGAATCCACTGCCGCCTCCACCTCAAAAGAACCAGGCCCCGACACGTGATGGTGACAACTTCCATTTACATGCAGCACTATTAGGGATTTATTTTTAATTGAATTACAGCCGTAGAATTCCAATAATCCTAATCCATATCTTTTAGTTGAACTTAATTCTAGAGCTGGGTAAAAAGCAGCGCTTAATTCGCTGCCGCCGGATAGCTCGAACGTACGTGACATGACTAAAGCAGTATGGAGGAAGATTCAGGATATATACAGACATATTATTAAAATTTTATTAAATGTACATGCAATATAGAAAATAATAGTTTGATATAAAACTACTGACAAACACTGCAATAAATTTTCCTTGGTGGCGGCCCATCATTCACGTCCACATCTGGTTCGTCAATATGCTTATGGTGTTCCATGCAATACTGATACCGTTGAATTTCGGAAACTTCTTTTAAACAATCTGGCAATTTATCCCAAACTAATGCAATTTCTCGAGATCACATCGTGATTAGAATTTCTCTTGGCATGTACCTTAACTCTTCTTTGGTCATCCCAAGTAATGTTTTGATTTTTTGAATAGACTCTCAATGCTTTTGCTGCTTGTTTAATTTCAAATCTTTCCATTTTATGCCTTGTCTGAGGTAAGAAATTCTAAATATAAATGGCCGCACCAAATAGTGTCGAAATTCTGATATCTCTTGTGGTTTGTATACTATTCCGTTGGCAGTGAATGATGAACTAGGGTCGGAGAAAGGGGTAAATCACCAAAGCTGAGAAAGTAAACCACTATTGCTTTTCTTTTCTTATAAGCGATCCAATGTGTTCTAGCATCGCTATTTTAATCAAGATTCATTATACCGGATTCATTCCGTCGAGGGCCATGCTTTGATAATGTTTGAGAAACAGTCCTCTTTTGTAGGGTTTTAAAAATAGAGCGCTTTCTCTTTTTCCTAATGCGATAGCCTCCATTGTTCTATTATGTCGACCTGATTCTACTAGCTGTTCTCTTGCCTCCTTTGCGCTATTTGCTGCTTTTGTAATCCTTGCGCCAAACTACCCAAAGCAGATAGGTCGGCGAAAATAGGTAGTAATGGCAGTTTTCGTGATGGGTATAATGATCGGTGTTACTACGTTATGAGCAACGCTCAGTCTTACATATTTTTGGCAGCCTGTAAAACTACTTCAGCTGCTTTTTTAAACTGGTAGAATTTTCATTATTTAATAAACGTTACACTTTATTAACAATTCCTGAACCGAATTTAATTTAATTTAATTGTTGTTGCTCCCTTATATCCAACAATGGCTGATTTATGCCCCTTTACCAATATATCGTCTTTTATGTGTAGATCTTCGGTTTTTTGCGACTGAAGATTTTTGCCCCATACCTAGCTTTCTCTTTGCTTTCATCATATTTGTCACAAATCACGAAGCCAATAGAATTTTTGGATTTCACTCGGCCCACGCTTCGTTTTCTAACTCTAACGTGTCTTACTCGAAGGTCCGTTTATTATTATTATTAGTTTGGTCCCAGGGCAATATTGATAGCTACCAGGGAGGTGCATTTCTGTGGGCAGTTTATTAATCAAAGTATTTAATAAACCACGCCCCGTTTTACGGCAAACTCGGCGTCTGTTAGACTTGCTTGTTTAACGAGGTCAATTTCCTTTCTAACTATTTGTCGAATAACTGTAGCAAAAATACGCATTGTTAAACAGCTAGAATGTCTAGTCTACAACTTTGATTAAAAACTAAAATGTGGTGGTAAAAATAGCCAACTCCGCTACGGACCATTATTGCCATCCACGATAAGTGGGTTCATAATCGGACCATCCACCTGCAGTTTTACGAAACTGATGATATCGTTATTATTGCATCCCAACGGATTGAAATTTGCTAATGTTTATTTGTACTCCAAATCTTTACATCAACAAAAATACGATTAGTTACAAAAAGTGTTATCATCAATTAAGGACTTGGGTTTTTTTCGCATCTAGCAGCAATGAAGAAATAATTCAACCTTCACAAGATAAAACAGATTCTATCTTCATATTCGATGACGTTATATGCGATAATCAAGACATAATAAGAGCATTTTTTAGGATGGGTAGACACAACAATACCGATTGTTTTTATTTGGCTCAGATATATTCCAGAATACCCAAATAGCTGATACGTGACAATGCAAATTCCATAGTTATATTTAAACAAGATGAATGAACATATTTATTTTGATCACGTATCACCAGACGTTAAATTTGATGAATTCAAAGAGACGTGTGCCCATTCTTGGGATGACAAATACAGTTTCTTCGTAACTGATATAGATAATAAAGATAAAGAAGTCAAAGATGGCAGATATTAGAAAGCTCTGCATATACTTAGTTACTCTACTTTTTGGCTTAATGTATCGTCGGCTGTCATAGAATCAACTTACTCGCCATCTATGAAGCGGAATATTGATGATGATGAAAATATCAGAATAAAGCGAGAGTTGGTTGCAGTTACTGATGCGGTTAGAAAAAAGTTTAATTCTTTGAAATCTGGTCGTGTGGTAAATAAAATAGAGCTGGAAAAAAGTGAACCTATTATAAAATGTGAAAAAACTATTTTCGAAGAATTACATAGACCCGCGAGGCGAAATTTTTCGAGGAGAAAATCTATTATTAAAGGCTATGATGATTTATGGCAATGAGATTTAGCTGATAGCAAAACATTACAAAGATAATGATAATCATCGATTCATATGGGTGGTAATTAATTGCTACTCAAAATATCTTTAGGCAATTCCGCTAAAAGACAAAACAGCGTCTTCAGTGGCCGAAGCAATGAAAAATATATTTAATCAAAACGGATACACTCCGAGAAATCTACAGACAAACTTAGGTAAATTTTGATGAAATAGCACGATATAAATCACAATTCCACGCACATACACCACAAAGAAAGCTTCAATGGCTGAAAGAGTTATAAGGGGTAATTACTATTGAGCAGAGCAAAAAAAAAGGTACATACACACTCTTAGAGATTCAACACAAGACTATATATATTATATCTATGACAACACAGCATGGTCAATATGCCAATAGATGGCACCACGCTATTTCCTTTCTGTTGATATATTTTCAACACCCCCACTTATCAACAAAAAAGAAATTTACAAACTTTTTATTCCTAATAAATCTAATAATTTATTATGCTTTTCTCCACCTAAACTTTTGGTGAGAACATCTGCAGGCATAATATCTGTGGGTAAATATACAACATTTACAACAGAATTTGAAACCAATTCCCTAATGAAATGGTGACGTACATCTATATGTTTACTTCGTTTATGATAGACTGGATTATGACATAAATTTATTGCACTTTGATTGTCGTTTAACAAGGTGACACAATTTGTATCTCCAGTTAATTCTATCAATAAACCTCTTAAGTAAACGGCTTCTTTGGCAGCCTCAGCAATTGACATGTATTCTGCCTCGGTACTGGATAAAGCTACAGTTTTTTGCTTTGAGCTCTCCCAGGAGATCACAGAACCACAAAGTTTGAAAGCATATCCAGTGTAGGATCTACGATCTAGTTTATTACTTGCCCAATCGGCATCCACAAAACCTTGTAATTCTAAATCACTCCTTGAAAATCTTAAACAATGATTCATTGTACCTTTTAAATAACGTAAAACTCGTTTGGCACTTTTCCAATGGTTCTCATTGTAAATATTATTGAACTGGCTCAAAAAACTAACAGTATAGGATATATCTGGTCTCGTTAGAACAGATAAATACATGAGGCTACCAATCAGCTGTTGAAATGGATACCGAGCTCTAATATTTTCATCTGTATAATCTTCCTCAAAATTTAACTTAATATCCATAGGCGTTTTGACTGTTTTGGCATCAGACATGTTAAATTTCTCAAGTAACTTAATAATATAATTTTTCTGACTTAAAGTTACAACATGATTTTCTGGATCAAAATCTATCTGCATGCCCAAACATTCTTTGATTCTGCCCAAATCTTTAATACTGAACATAGAGCTAAGTACCTTTTTCAACTCCTTTGTTTCACTTTCATCACTAGAAAAAACAAAAAATTCATCTACATAAACCGCAACAATTATAATCATATGATCCTTTTTCTTAGTGTAAATACAAGGTTCATATTCAGATTTTTTATAATTCAATTCCAATAGAACATTATTTACCTGGTCATTCCATGCTCTGGAGGACTGCTTAAGCCCATATATGGCTTTATTTAATTTTAAACATTTACTTTTGTCTGAAACTTCAAAACAATCTGGCATTTGCATGTACACTTTTTCCTTTAAATGCCCATTCAAAAAAGCAGTTTTTACGTCTAAATGATTGATGTCCAATCCTAATTTTACAGCAAGAGAAAAAAGCAATCTTAAACTAGAATGTCTTATGACAGGTGAAAAAGTTTCATCGTAATCTACCCCTGGTTGCTGCGAGAAACCCTTCGCCACTAAACGTGCACGATATCTCACTAACCCTTCACAACTGACCTTGGTTTTAAACACCCACTTACATTTCACTATGGCAGCTGTAGAACCTTCTGGCCAATCTACGACTTCCCAGGCATTATTTGCTTCGAAACTCTCCAACTCCTCCGTAATTGCTTCTCTCCACTTATCTCTATCTGGTCTTGACAGTGCTTCTTCTACTGTGAGTGGATCATCACTGTCCAAGCCCCCTAGACACATATAGGTTATAAAGTCTTTGTACTCTTTTGGTTTTGGATTTCTTTGTGACCTTCTATTTTCTGACATCGGTATAGGATCTGTCGTACCAATATAGTCTTCATCACTGGTATCTTCATGTCCCTCGTCATGTCCTAAAGAAGCGTCTTCAGATTCATTCTCATTTACTGGACGTCGTTCATTAACTGTATTATCCCCCACTGAATCTGTTATCTCGTTATTTCCATTTATTACTATTTCTCCGAAATCCTTATCGTCCTGGATATCTTCCATTTCAGTATGCAACTTATACATACCACCAACTAAGCTAGCCGCTGCAATTAACTGATTATTTTTATTAAAAATCTTGCAACCATCAGCTCCAAAAATCACTTTGTTGCCATTCTTAATGATTTGGCTGACTGACAATAGATTTGTGGCTGCTTGTGGAACATATAAAACTTCTGTTACATGCACTTGAAACTTCCTAGATTCTACTACTGTAGTAATATCCACGGTTCCGCTACATTCTACAAATACTCTCGATTTGTTACCAAGAATAATTTCACTTGGTCCTTGGGAACTTACTTCAGTTAGCCAATCTTTATTTGTGGTTATATGAGCACTGGCACCTGAATCCATGTACCAATCGTTTTTATCAAAACACATACCACCAAAAAATACAGCACTGAAAAGGTTTGCAGTGTCTTGGGTAGTCTTGTTTGATTTTAAACTAGGACAATTACTTTTATAATGTCCGAATTGTTTACAATTATAACAGCGAATAACTTTCCTATTGACATTGACAGATGTCATGTTTGAAGTTTGACTTTTGTTACCAACTGTCGAAATCTTGTCACTAAATTTTCTGCAGTTCCATCTTGCTTTGCCGATAAGAGCACTACCTGCATTATCATAATCGTCCGCCATTTCCAATAACTTTGTTTTTATTGCATCAGCCGAGATTTGGATACCACTATGTTCAATAGCCATTATCATAGGTGAATACTTCTCTGGAAGACCTGCAAGCAGCAAAGATCCTACCCATTCTTCATCTATGTTAAATCCAGTCCCTTTCAGCTTTTGCGCGGTTTCAATAACATGATTGACATATGATTCCATGTTGTCCATGTTTTCTAACCTAGCTGAAATTAATGATCGTAGTAAAGTTATTTTTCTGGAAAAACCTGCGTCATCATAAAGTTTTTTTAACTTATCCCACAGCTCCTTAGCTGTTTTCGTCTCTCTTATGTGTATATACAACGAAGTATCGATAGTCAGGATCAACTTCGACCTTGCTTGAGTAACTTTGGTGGCGTCAGTTTCGGTTCCCTTGATACACTGTAGCAAGTTATCAAGAATCAGGAAATTCTCCGCTGCAAACGCCCACTCATCATAATTTTCGCGGCCTTTAAGCTTGGGCACACTCGCGATATAATTATTACTAGCCATTATGCACTCAAAAAAAAATTACTTGTAATACGGTAATACTGGGACCATAACCTATTGAGCAGAGCAAAAAAAAAGGTACATACACACTCTTAGAGATTCAACACAAGACTATATATATTATATCTATGACAACACAGCATGGTCAATATGCCAATAGATGGCACCACGCTATTTCCTTTCTGTTGATATATTTTCAACAATTACAAGGGGTTGGATATATTGTAGCCTATAACGGAAAACTGTAATAAAACAAAACATAGTGTCACACATATGAGGCCTATTGACGTAAATCAAAATACCAAGATTATCGCACTACTCACAGGAATAAAGCTTTAGATAAACAAATCTCCCAAATTTAATATTGGCGACGTTGCCAGAATTTCTAATATAGGAACCAATTTGAAAAAGGATATACTGCGAATTGTTCAGAATACATAAAATTAACGAAACATGTCCAGTAACTTATATCTAGTATAACTAAATAAAATAAAATGTGCAATAAAACGCAGATTTCAGTGTGTGTTATTAATTTCTCAGTCTATTATAAGTTTTAGGTCAAAAAAACCTTACAAAATTCTCCTAACCTATGTATTTCGAATATTTTTTTTAACATTTATCATAGTTGCGTATGCAACTTCCACTATTTTGGCAATTGATGTGCTACGTGATTTTTGTAAATATAAACCTTTAACAATTTTGTTAAAAAATGATGTTGCGTTAAAAATCTGGATCGTAAATGATAATTGAAAGTGTATACGTTATATGTAGCAACTAGCTTGCTAGTGGACTAATATTAATGAGCTTCCTAGTTAAATACATATAAGTAAAACATATATTAATCATTGTAGATTACAATGAATTATGCTATCCACATGGGACATCTTAATACTATTTATCGAGGAATAAAACTTGTGAGAAATCTTTGGTACGATGCAGGTTACACATCGGATGTTATTATAAACAAAATGGTTAAATATAGTTACCTCATTCAATCATTTTTTGTTTTTCTTCATTATTATTTATTACCTATTTTACATCACACAGTATTTTTTCTTAAAAATGCTTAATGAAATAATACTGAAATTTATAAAAGAAACAGATAAATGTCGAGATATTTCCACATATTTTTATGATGATGATTATCAACGGATAGTAGAGGTGGTAATGAAATAAGTATTGAATAATTCAGTAACTAATGCAGTAAGTATAATTTGATTTTTAAGAGAAAATAGAGATGTTGGAAGATGACGTTGTTTTGATATTTTTCAAAGATTCAAACCACTTTTAGACACAAAAAATAAGTTTTTATATTCAATTTTACGCATATCTGTATGTGAGATCAATATATTTATTAATGGAGTAATTTCACGATTTTTTTCCAGGAATACTGCTTGCAATTAATACGAGGATGTATCAGAAAATAACGAGACTTGTGCTATAGTATAACAATGAAACATTTATTTAAAAAACTTTAACAACTCTCCTTCAAAGTACTTTCCATTCTATTCAATACACTTATCCCATCGCTTTCCACTTGTCATAAACTTTTGAGAAACCATTTTTTGATAGTCTGTTTAGTCATACCCATCACAGCATTGCTGAGCTCTAAATCCGACTCAAATCTTCGACCTCTCAATTCTTTTTTGACTTCAGAAAACAAATGGAAGTCACATGGAGCAAGGTCGGGAGAGTAGGGGAAGTGAACCATAATTTCTACCCCTAATTCTTCAATTGTTCATTGACAAATCGCTGATCTGTGAGCCGGAGTATTGTTGTGATACAGTATCCAACCAAAGTATTGATAAAGCGGTCGTTTTTTCTTTAATTTTGCCTTTAAGGGTCCTCGAAGTACATTAGAGTAGTACTCTCCAGTTACTGTATTTCCTCTAGGTAAATGTGAACTTAAAATAACGCGACATTTATCAAAAAAATCAAGTGCATCACTTTACCAGCGCTTTTAACAGTTTTGGCCTTCTGCGGTCTTGGGCTGCCTTTATGCTTCCATCGCATAATTTGAGACTTCAATTCAGGATCGTAATGATAAAACCAACTTTCGTCGCATTATATATAACTGTGGATTACGTTGCAGTTGCCTTTTCCACTGCTGACAAATTGTCACTTGTTTCGATTTTTGTTCATCGGTCATCACTTTTAGAATCCATCTTGCTGCGAATTTCCGGTACCCTAAATCTTCAAGAATAATTTTTTGAGTGGAACCGTAAAACAAATTAACAATGTCAATCCGGCCATCATTTTGTATCAAGTCGTTAATTTCTGTAACTTTTGTGTCAGCTCGCGCAGTTATGGTCGACCAGGACGAGGTTCATCTTCAACTGATTCACAACCGTCTTTAAACTTCTTATGCCACTCAAACATTCTACATCGTGATAAACTATTATCTGGATATGCACTTTTAATCATTTCAAAAGTTTCAGTTGGTGTTTTACCCAACCGAACACAAAATTTTATCTCATATCATTGCTCCACTTTCATTTTTTCGACGGGTACGCAAAACACTGACAATTTAATAATTAATTTGTAATAAAGAAGAAGTTACAGCACCAGTCTAGTAATTTTCTGATACATCCTCGTAGATAACTCACCACTTGTTTTGCTTTCACTTTAGAAAAATATCGTGACTCATTACAATCAAGATGGATAGAATCGAATACTTGTTAACCGAAATGTGAAATAACCTAACACGCACGCACGGACTTTGACATTGTCCGAATCACCCACATTCGACGTCTGTCCACTTTTGTACTGATGTAAAAGCTGAAGATCACTTCCGATCTGTTATCAGTCACTTATCGTATACCTTGGATTTCTGGTTCTCCTTTGGTCCTTTATTGATCCATATCCCGACTCATTCCCTTTTTTAGTGTGTTTTCGGTGTTCTTCTATCGCACAGTCCGTCACTTCTCTTAGTTCTTGGTTAGTATAATTCCGTAGCTCCCTCAGTAGCTGTTTGGCTCTATTGTTCACTTTTCTAGTATATATTGAAGTGGTTTCTAGTTCCCTGAATATTTGGTTGTTCCGTACATATCAGGATGCGTTGGCTGCGTAATAAACCAGAATTGAACTTGATATGTAATAATGTTT
This sequence comes from Hermaeophaga mercurialis, assembly GCA_951812935.1. Classification (NCBI taxonomy): domain Eukaryota; kingdom Metazoa; phylum Arthropoda; class Insecta; order Coleoptera; family Chrysomelidae; genus Hermaeophaga; species Hermaeophaga mercurialis. The sequence continues at coordinate 1,096,558 of OX638365.1, read as the reverse complement.
AACTAACTATTGTAACTGATCTACTTATATATTTTATAATTTGAAAATTGAATAGTTAAATAAACAACAGAAAAAAGTTGAAACAATAAAATAAAAAAAAATCTTGAATACCTTTTGGTAATTTACAGGAATCAGGAATATAATTTAAATGGTAATTTCAAAAGAACAAAACCAGACAAGCATAAAAATAATACATATGACATCAATAAATATAATATCGATCAACTAAGTATTGATAAAGCTGCGCTCATCCGATACAGACAAAAAATGTTAAGCTGAAGTTTAATATTAACTACAACATGGTGTGAAAAGGACGGTACTTTGCTTTTATACCTAAGAAAATATTTTAGTTAGTAATTCTTTTAGTCCGACACTCATCAAAAATGCTGATTAGAGGAAATTTTGAACACTATGCCGTTAATGTTTTTTCTTTGGCTAATCCCGTTGAATTTACCGAACTCAAACTATGTGCGAATCCTAAAATTGTATTTATTCCCATTTAACTAAATGTTAAATGAATTATCAAAAATACACTAAAACAAACCAAGCAAATTGAAATAAAACCTTGTAGTTTATCCTAAAATTTACTTACCAAACAAATCTACAAATGGCCAAAAAAAAAACATCTGCCTGCCTCAATCCCTTAGTTGGTTTGTTATTCAATTGTTGTTATTGATGTTGGTGGGTTGTGCTGCCTTTCTTCGTTAAGCTGCCTTGCTATACCTAACTGCTGGAGTCCTAGGGATGCCTTCTCTCCGAACCTGCTACGTAGTCCACTTTTTTGGAGTTGAACTGAAAGTTAGTGTTGCATCCCTTAATAATAGAGAGAATGAGAGTAGCTTGCATGTTAGCCAGTCTATCTACTGAACAGAATCTATTTAAAGAGGTACTGTGAATGATAGCCATTTGCTGAAGAGAATAATATTAGTTTGTTTACTGGACAAATTTAATTTCTGCCTAAAAAAATATAAATTTGTGGCTTGTAAGGTCTATTTCCACAACTTTATCTTAGTCGGAAATCTACAATTTTCGCCATATTGTATTTATTTATATTTAGGGTCGTGAACTTCTATAATGGTTTTTTAAATACCGCTTATATTGGACTTGTTTCATCTGTTACTTTGGTTTTAGCAACAGCGGTAGTTTTTTTGAATGTACGTAAATTTCCTGACCTACATTAGTTTTTAACAACTCAAACATGAATTCTTATTTTAGGTAGAGGAATCCTTCAAACAGAAGTTGCCATACCTTGTTATTTTATTGATGGTATTTTTTGTTAGTTTAATTACTTGTGAACAAGGAACAAGACTCAAAATGGAGGTAATTGTGTTTTAAATACAGGTACATACTCGTATAAACAGGCTTCGAGAGATTACAGTAAAGACATTATCCTACTCATAAATCAAAATCACTTATCCTACCTATCATTTTTTTTTCATAGAAATTCTGAGTACACACTTTTATAACATGTAACAAATATCAATATTTGAATCTATTAAAAAACGGTAGTTCTTTTGTCATTTTACATTTGTGTAGAAATCAAAATTTGTGTGTTGATAGTTACAGGAACGAGGGGCAGTTTAATGAAAACCCACACTAAATAGTCACAATAGAACGTATTTGATTCAAAAATGATTTTGAAAAGTGTTAATACATATATCCCACTGGGAGATGTGACGATCAATTTCAGTCCTGTAGAAGATTTAGGTCGTTGATGGATTCACAACTTCACCTACTGGTCCGAATGAAACCGACGTCCACGAATGTCTTCCATCAGGTTGCCAAATTGTGAAAATCGCAAGGGAAAAGATCTGGGCTGTATGTAGGATGTTGAAGTGTTTCCCAGACAAATCTCTGAAACGTACGCCTCATCACATTGGAAGTATGGGGACGGCATTTCCATGGAAAAGGATGAGTCCGTTCTACAGCATTTCAGACATTTTCACTTTATGGCGCGTTATAGTATCTGTAAAGTGTGTTCATAACGTTTCGCATTTATTGTGATCCCACGTTAAGGACCACAGCAATCGAAAAAGGACATGATTCTTTTATCGGAACTTGTGTTTAATTTCTTTGACAGGAGAACTTCGAGGTGTTTCCAATATTGGCTTTGCCTTTTGCTCTCGAGCTCAGATTGCTCAGAATGGTGATGTCACGTTTCATCTCTTGCAATGAAGCGATATAGAAACTCTTCCTCACGGTACTGATGCAAATAAGTCAAACATGATTCATTTTTTTGTTTAACCGTCAGTTGATGTGAAACCCACTGTGCTCAAATTTTTCAAAACTACAGATGATCTTTAATAATGACATGTACGGAGCCATATAACTTATTTCGACCTGAACACTAATTTCTTCTTCTGTAGTTTTCCCGGATGAAACCATCATTCCGAGCAATTATATCATTGTAATGGATCGATGGGCCTGTGCTCTCTGTAGTGCATCCTCTTCGGAATCTTTTATGCCACTCGTGCACACTTGTCAATGAAATACAGTGTTTGTTATAAACATTAGACATGTGACGATTAAGTTCGCTTGTTTCAGCATTCTCAACAACCAAAAAACGAACCACACCTCTCTGCTCTTCTTTGCTTATCTTTATTTTTAATGCTGATCGAAAACCTTTTTACTAAGCTTATCTAGAGAGAAATAAACAAACAAGTATGTGTACTTGTGAATTGCTATTATGCATTTTTCCTACGCTAGAGATGACACTCTCGATAATTAACAACATAATTGCTAACATTTACGAGAAATGTGTTTTATGGAGATGTTCGTTTTTCATTTGACTGCATAGATAAATTATTCAATTTGGGGCACGTATGTTTGGCTGGCTTCTTTTGAGCCACCTCCGCATATAATAATCCAGTTCTTACAGCTCTTAGCGGTAAACTACCTTCCCAAGTTTATCTTTCATACAAAATAATGGACAAGTGGAATACTTAACTGATTTGAGGTGCCACAAGCATTATCACAGAAGATCCAAAGTATATTTCTCCACTTCATGTTATCAGTAACTAAAACTGCGGGAGATGTTGCTGATAAATGAAGAAGAAATGCAAAGATCTTAAGGATTTGGAAAAATTAGATAATAATATTTAAAGTTAATTTTGAATGAAATGTTTCACGGACTAAATATTTTTTTATGTTTGTAACAATACTATTTCATTTAACCATTGAAATTTAATGCTAGATTAGTTTCTTATAGAGAGCACTATAATTCGAATACGACCTCTGGTGAAAAAAAATTCAACTATTAAAGGAGTAAAATAAATCATATTTACGCAATCACGCTCGAGGTGTTATCGTGTTTTCATTGTGTAAATTTGGTTATATTTACTTTATCTGTACTTTTTAATAATAAAACTGTTATTATTACGTCAATAGATATCGCTCATGGTTCTTAACAAACGAAATGATTGTGTATTTGGTTGCACTAGCCGAACAGTTAAGAATCCCAATTTATCTTTCCATAAATTTCCCTTAAAGGATAGGGGTATAAGACCATTCAATATAATAGCAATTAACTGTTTAAGGCGAATATGCCTTTTTTATGAAGAATTATAGTACCTTGTGCCTACAAATAATAATGGTGCAATACGTTGGCGACGAAATAAGTTTCCTGCTTTGCAAGTGTGGACTGCCATTTCTACATCTATATTTTCCTCCATTACACTAAACACAACACGAATTTCATGGGGACCTTTCGCAGGTAACTGGTTTTCAAGCACAATCCATATACCAGAATTGTGTAATTTATTTTGCCCTCAATTCCATGCCAAAATAAATGGCCTGTATTTAAAACACCTTGTGTTTCATTTATAAGTACATCTTAATAATTGCGTAGCTCTTCAAAACCCAAATAGAGCTTGAATTTTTAATGTAATTCCACATTATGGCTGAACTACAATTTAAACCATGGTATCAAATGCAGATATTTACAAAGGCGATATAAATTAACTAAAATAATGATACATACTTTCTTCACAATAGATGATACCAGGTTGATAATAACACCATATTTGGCACATTTGTCTGCATACTTTTCCTAATTTATACAGATCTATTTTTCCATATTTTTAACTTTCGTGATCAAAAACCATGCAACCAAACAACAGTCGTGTAAAACAATAGGAAAAATATTTTTTTAATAAATATGGAAAGGTAAATAATACTTATTTTGAATTTCCACAGTCTTCCAAAGCGTTTTAATATGTATTCAGTTTTTCCTAGGTTTCAGTATTTGACAATATACCATTTTCCAAGATAAAAAGAAGTTTGTCAGATCTTTTTAAAAACGTAAATACATTTCATGTCATAAACCTGAGAACCAATCATTATTAAGCTATATTCTTCTTTTTCTAAAAATATATTTGGTTAGTATTATTTAATTCAAAAGGTGATGTAAGATAATTGAGCTTTTTAGGTTTAGTTGTTCATTCAATACTGTATATTGAGGATATTTTAGGTGTTTCTTTATTTCATATTCCTCCAAAAAAACCAAGTTCTTCTTTCTTGTCACTTGTATGAAGTACTTCCACTGTAGTTTCCATTGTGTTATTAAGTGTAAGTTTGTGTTTGGTATCATTGAGGTGTTTTGCGTAATGTGACTTATCTGGTTCTTTTAATCTATAAGCTCTTAAGTGTTCACAGTAGCGTATGTTAAAATTTCTTAATGTCTGGCCAAGACAAATGGCGTTACAATTCGGACAATTTAGTTTGTAAATACCCGATTTTTTGTTGCCACAAATGGCAATTTTTATTATTATTAATTTTCCAAAACATTGTTCTTTATAATAACTTTTGTATAATATAGAAATCAATAATCAAGAATCAAATTTCTAAAATATTTGGTGATATTAAGGGATATATTGATTTGTACTGAAGAGTAAAGTCGTTTTAAATATAAATACAAAAAAAAAATTAATTTGAAAATGTTGAGAGTTTAGATTCGCGACCTTCTAATAATTATTACATTTAAATTAATAAAAAAATACTAAATACTTTAGCATTTGTTGGATTAAATAACCAAATTAAAATTCAATTAACAATAAATGCCCTTACTGATTATGACTATATGTAGTTCCAAAAATGGAACATTTCAGAGCAAATTTAGTATTCAAGATAAAATTGAAATTGTTTTGTCTTTCAACTATTGGCGTCGAAACTTGGAGAGCTACAATTTGTACGTATTACATGCTTCTGGAAAAAATTTCCAAAACATTTAACTATTTCAACACAATATGTGTTTTATGAGAAAGGAAACTTCGAAGAAAAAATATCTTAATTTTATGTAATTTTTTTTTGAAGTTGAAAATTAAGCACTTAAAGGATCTTTTCTTCAAGTGTTTAATAAATACTTTACATTATATCATGTTTTGTAGAAATAGCCTATTATTTTACTAGTACAAAAAAGTAACCATAATAACTGATTTTTCTACTTTACAAAATAGCAAGTTTAGTAATTATCGACAAAGCAGTGGATAGAAATGGAAACATAATAATAAATAATACATAAAACAAATTAGAATTTAAGAAGTAGGGTTATAATAATTAAATTAAAAAGAATATGAGTTAATCAGTGTCACAGGATTATCTCAAAAGATTAAAATTATTTTATGTAGTGGTAGTTCAAATGAATTAGTCTTTTATCATAGCAAGAAGTTTGGTAATATTTACAGTTTAATGAAGGACAAATTATATAAATCTAATTTAGTACATAAAATACCATGTTTAAACTGTTGGAACTTGAAGTTTGAACTTGATTTAAATTATAAGAAACAATTAATAAGTGAAATGATGATGATACAGTTAAACAAAAATGCAACTTATGGACGGTTAGAGACAATTTAAGTCTTATTTACAGTAACACTATAAACAATTTCATTCATAGATAGATACTACTGACAATATCTAAAAATAAAAAATTCTTGTTGATATATTAGCTTTATTTCAGTTCTTGTATTACATCTCTGTCGACCTGTTAGTTGGGTTTGTTTGTTTTTTTTTATATAAATATAAAAACTTTTTTAACCATTGTATTATATACATTTTTACGGGTGTAATTAAAACACTGTTTAATTCATATATTTTTAATTTAATTGTTATTATTTTACTTCTTAAATTCTAATTCGTTTATGTATTATTTATTATTATGCCTCCTTTTCTGTAACTACTTTGTCGATATTTTTCAATATTGTAATTTCAACCCAGAAGGTGACAATAATCACCGAAGCGTAGGCATAAAATAAAAGAAATAAACTTGATACAAAACGTGTTACATGATATGATGTACCGTGTTATTATACGCATGAAAAGAAAATAGTATATGTATCTCAGATTAGAAGGTTCGTATTCTCGGTGTTATTATTATTGTAAGCCTTATTAGTTTTAGTAATGTTATATTAGTATTGTCGCTATAAAAATTGCTGCTCTCATTATTCTAACTATAATAATTAATATCCTTATTAGTATACTTAATATTATCAGTACGTGAATAATTATTTTAATCATTATTATTAAGAAAACTACTAAGTTTTCTGGAATCCTTATGGTATTTTTAGAACTGTAAAAATTCTTGATTACTGGTATTATTAAAATTATTAAAATTACTCTAGTAATTACTTAAATATTGTTAATAAAATTAGTCTCGGTGTTATTATTATAGTAAGCCTTATTAGTTTTAGTAATGTTATAGTAGTATTGTCGCTATACAAATTGCTGCTCTCATTATTCTAACTATAATCATTAATATTCTTATTAGTATACTTAATATTATCAGTACGTGAATAATTATTTTAATAATTATTAATAAGAAAACGAAATATAGAGGTCCCCTTCACTGGAAGAGCCCCTATCGTGCCAGCCAATTAGCTTATAGAATACTTTTGATTCTGATTGCTGATTTATGTACAAATAAAAAACAATGTTTCGCCCAATTTGCACGGCCTCGGCTAGCACTCAACAAATAATGTTATCCTACTACTCCCTAGTAATATAATATACTATTATTTCTATCTAATTTTTCTTCAATTTGCGATATACATCCTCTGTCAAATGTTGTCAATCGAATAAACGGATACCGTGTATAGGGTCGATGCACTTATACATACCGTACACACTTGTCGCAGTAATAGTATTAGCTTTAAGTACGTAACAAATAATAAATGTTATCTTTTGGTAGGTTCAGGAGCAATCAATTTTTGGTAAGATGGTTAAGCAAGAGGTGGATGTTTCACTTATAAGTTTATTAGTTTATTAGATCGAAATATATATTATAAATATTTTTATTTTAGATTTACAAGGCAATAAACACTTGCTTTACATTTTTCCAATCAAAGTAATGCATTCGTTATATGATACTTCTTCAATGGTCTGGAGTCTCCTTTAAGATTAGACAACTTGAAATTGCAAAAAAAATTATGAAATCGTCAATGAAGAAAATACATAAATATGAGTGATAGAAAACTTAATTATTTTATATATTTGATTGTTATTACTTAGTAGCAAATAAGTATAGTTATTCACTTTAAAAAAAATATTTTAACATCTAGTAATAAACAAATAATAATAATATTATTGTTGTATTTAAAACCAATATTAATGTAAAAATAAATGTTTCTAAACGTATAATGATACATCCTCCATCTTCTTTTCAAAATGTCTCCAAAGACTCGGTATATTTGCTTTAAGAGATTGGTTTTGGATGATGTTCAGTTTATGTTAACATGATTACTGTGAAAGGTAGTTACAGGTAAATAAGTTATTCTTACTAATTATTTTTTTAATGATTGCATAAAACCATTTTATTCGCAACTAATGGACAGCGAATAACTATCTGCTTTGTAACTAAAAAATTAGACAATTTCCAATTCTTCTATCAGCAAAATGTATCCCTAGAGCTTTAATTATACATTCAACAATCTAAAAAGCGAAAAATGACTTGATTAAAATACGATATTTATCTACTTTCAAATTTTTGTGTTACATTTATTCTTAGTCTTCATTCGATAAAAGAAACTGCATTAAACGTTTTACTCCTATGGTTAAAAAGATCACGACCAAAACAATGTCTCATCGGTTAACGGCCAAAACCATATAAAATCATTAGATTAGATTAGATTATTTTGAACCCGACTAGGTGGGTAGTAATGGTCAAAAACGTCACAGCTTCGGAGGAGGCCATTTTTGCTATATTAAAAAATAGGCAGATAGGATTATTATCACAGAAGACTACACTAAGTATTGTATTATGTTATAAATCTTTTTTGAATGAAATTCAATAGTTGTTGATAGGTACACAGAAAATGTAGAGTGAAAATAGAAAAACTTAACATTTAAAATTTATTAAATATATACAATATAAACAAATAAATTAGTAAAATTGTTATTTTAATAATAAAAACCTTTTAAAAACAAGTTGGTACCAATAAATACCAATATATTATAATTACTAAAATGTTGATAACGTTTTATATTTTAAAACGAATATTTTTATATTTAATACATTCTAAATCAATAATGTCCATAATAACTTTAAAAATTGAATTACGAATCAGGATGGTATTTAAAATCCTTTTCTGTTTAGTAATTGCTTGATTAAAGTTCCTAGGTAAGCCAAAGTTATTTGATAACTGTGACATGGCACTTAAATGTCTTCTTACTCCAATAAAATCTTAAGGGGATACCACCTTGTAAAAAAAGTATATTAGTAAAATAATAAAAACCATAGATTAAAATTATGTAAAAGTAAAAAATATAGGTAATTTACTATTAATAAATGGCCGCTCTTGTCTTTATGAATTTTTGGAGCATCTCCATGTTGTATGTCAATCATTCCCTGTTTACCTTTCATATTGTGTTCAATTCTAAAAAACAAAAGAATATATTGAAAAATGTTTAGATATAACTTTCAGTTCTTACTGTGATTTGTCAATTATTCTCAACACTTTAGAATCTTTCAATGTATCCACTATCATAGTAACCGCTTCAATGAGGTTAGGCACTTCTAGGATCAAGTCTCCCTAAAATACCAGAAATTAATTTACAATTCTGCTTATATATATAATAAAAGAAAAAAAGATAAAAATATATATACAGTATGGAACAGCAAATGAAATAAATTCATTATTTTAAAGATTATGAAATTACATCCTGCAACGAAAAAGGTAATTCGCCCTTCGAGTGACAGTTATAACTCCTAAAATTTTAAATTAACCCACATTAGTTTTTACTTTAAAAGATATTACTCAAGATGTTGCTAGATATATAATTTTATAATTTGAAATATTTCATAGGGAGTGATAGAAAATTATGTACGTTCATATCCTAAATTAAAAAATCAGGTATTTAAATTGTCCTGATTGTAATGCCATCTATATTGGCCAGACCCCTAGAAATTTTGAAATCAGATATAGTGAACACTTACGATCTTATAGATTAAAACAACCAGATAAATCACTTTACGGTAAACACCTCATTGAAACTAAACACAAACCGTTGACAAAACAATAAAACCAATAATGGAAATCCTTCATGTATGTGATAAGAAGCAAGATGAACTTGATTTTTTGGACAAATTCGAAATAAAGAAACCTTTACGATATCCTCAGTACAAAGTACTAAAGGAAGAAGTAAATCAGAGAAGTTTTCTTTTAGATTACCTTCTACTCTAAATAGATAATATTATTCAAATATTTTAGAAAGTGAAGAATATTATTAGTTTGAACAATTATGATCAAAAATCAAGTATGTCAAAATGTTTGTCAATTTCTTATAAAGTTATCTGACGATGTCAAAGAAAATTGGTTAAACAATTGTCATAAGAATATTTAGAAAATTTTAGAATATTATGGCATTTGAAGATAATTATATTTTATCTTTTAAATTTATAATATTTTCCCCAGCATTCTTCTTGACCTTTAACTGAATTGATTGCATTTCTAACAAAAATTGTCTGTTGCTACTTCTTTTAAAACAGAAGTTCATTTTTCATATTCAAGTATTCAGTGAAAAACGTTCATATGATTTCATTGGTATGTTTTCCTTTCAATCATATTTTGTTTTTGAATAATTTTCTTCAGCTTGTTTAGTATTATAGAATTTCGTTTTAGACTTTGTTTTCATATAACCTTTATATCGTTGATGTTGAAGGCCGGTATATACTTTTCCTGGAAATATTCGTCTCTGTTGCCATCTGTTAGTACATTTTTCCTACAGCGTCACAAATGAATTTATTTTCTTCAAATATGAAAAATCATTCAATAAGATAGTTTTTATTTCTCCATTGCTATGTTTAATCAATGTTTTTTTTAAAGTTTTTTTAAAGTTTTTTTTCAAATAGACCCGAAATGTACACGAAAATAAATAAGAAAAATATTTGACAGTTCAAAGTTACTTTAACAAATGACAAATCAAATTTCAAGTTAACTAATTATGATTATTTAAAGTTAAGATGCAACGATACCGCATGAAATCGTAAATTCCAAATGTTTCGAAAACGGATTGAGATAATGAGAGGATTCGAAAACTGAGAGATGCAGATTTTTCCACCAAAGGTGGGAGTAGGGGAGGGCGTATTCCTTGTCTTAAAATTATTTTTTAAAACCGGAGAAAATGACAAAAAACTATCAAAGCAAAAAAAGGAATACGTCACGTCACCTCCTTCAAGCAGATTTTTTACATTTAAAATGTTGAAGCAATTTTTTTTTAATTTCAAGCGCTTATGAGCTGGGCCCGTATGATAGGTAATATGTCATTCCAGGAACGGATTTCACTTCTTCGGAATATTTGTCGATTTAATGCTAGAAAATTTTTTCTTTTTAATTTATGATGGATAATATTAATTAATACTAAATAACAATTAATAACATTAATTAAACATTAACATTCGGAATTTTATGAGTTTCTCAGAGATGGTTTTCGGTATACATTTAAAGCGATATGAAATAAAAACAGAATAATTCCCATCGGAATTTAAAAACGTATATTTTCAACATAATTGTGTCATTTTATTTCACATTAAAAACAGAATGATTTGTTATTGAATTTGGTAGAAATGGTGTTTTTAACAAGTGGATTTTAATGTGAGTTACGTGTCATGCGTTTACAAGCATGATAAGTTTAAAAGTTTTTGTTTATGTTACAAATTGCCGGCTTGCTTGGGATTTTATAAACAAGAGATAGCTGGCCGAATTATAGCTATGGCCCTTTCAGTATCTACCTAAACGCTGAAGGAAAACCCATTTTTTGAGTAGTTAAGTTTTTATTAAACTGAATTTCGAGTGACAAATTATAGTTTTACCGTTAAAAACTGTTAAAATGTCGCGGAAAAACCCATCTCTTTCGCCTATAGAACGGTGGAAAAATGATTTTCAGGAATTAAAATTTAATGGCGTTAACGTCTTTTGTGTAATTTGTGACAAAGTGGTATCCTGTAAAATGAAATCACAGATTTTACAGCACGTTAAAACAGATAAACATCATGCATATTCTAGTGAAAATGTAAGTGCCAGAGAACGATAACAACGTTTTAATTTTGGGCAGTCTTCCTTAAGAATAAACTATTTATTGCCAGTTTACAATTAGGTTAAAGCTGACATCAGTTCAGAATTGCATGGCAAAGACTTATGGGTTTCTGTTGACGAAACCACCAACATCGCTAACGTGATAATTGGGGGTACGAGCACTATAATGCACAAACGCCGATACAGTATTTGAATGTGTCAATGACAGTCTCAAATCAATGTGGGGTGAGAACAACGATATTAATAAAGAGCGTGTCCTGCTGTTTTTAACAGATGGAGTTGCATATATGAAGGCAGTAGGTCGAAGCTTAAAAATTGAATACAAAAATTTAGTACACATGACATGTTTGGCACATGGGATTTACCGCGTAGCCGTAATTTCTAGTGTTAAAAAAGTATTTTTAAAAGGGGCATCTCGTACGAAAATATTTAATGAAAAACTTCTAAATATACTGTTACCACCAAAGCCTATTTTGATGCGATAGGGCACATGGATAGAGGCACCAAGTTATTATTATTGTTATTTTGACGAGATGAAACGTGTGGTAGAACAACTAAATGCAAATGATGCACTTTCTATCTCGAATTCACAACAAGCCTTTTCGAATCCAACAATAAAAGATGACTTAACCTAATACATGCCAATTTTTCGAAAATCCCATTAGCTATTTTTGACCTCCTGCATTCACCCACATTAGACAAATACTCTCTAGTTGAAGCATTGCACCTAATATTTGATTTCCGTCAATTCATTTTTCAAATTTCTGGAACTGTGGCTAATCGTGTGAAATCGAAATTTTAAAAATGTTTTAAATAAAAATCCTGGTTTTCCGACTATCTGCAGTATTGTGGATCTTTTAAAAGGTAGAAAAGTCGATTTTCCTCGGGAAATTGTCAATGTGCCATCGTTAAAAAATTACACAAACTATAAATATGTTACTGTTACGTCTGTGAATGTAGAACGATCGTTTTCTATTTACAAATGAATTTTAAATGACAGGCGCCAAAGTTTAACTTCCGAACATACCGAAAAGTTGTTAATAATTTATGCTAATTCTTGTGTCACCCGATGTCAAAGTTATAAAGTAAGATTATTTTACATAGTATCATTTTAATGTGCTGATTCCACATCTGTTAATTACTTCATGACATATTTACATACGGCCCCTGCTTATGAGTAAAATGAAATTTCAAATAGAGGAAAAAATTAGTCGGTAGATTACGCCTATACACTAGAAATATACAAATCTATAATCTGGCAACAGTGTTGATACATTTTGACAGATTATGCTTTCACGTCTAACTTAGACTGCGGCCAAGTACATGTTTACGGGATAATTTGAATTACTATTTGTACAGTACCGTTTGCGGAAATTGTAAACAATTTGAATAAGACTTAAGTATTCATGGAGAATACTTGCACCGAGAATGATAAATCACAAAAGAAGTTCTCGGAAAAGAGCGCGAAATACCTTTAAAAATAGATAAGTGCTTATGTAATAGTTGCTAAAAAGTAATATGTATGTTAGCGGTACGCCCTGCTCCCCACTTAAAATGCTGGAAAGCCGTGTCAGGAAGAACGAGCAACAGGAAGATGCGCGACCAGTCAGTCGTCAGCAGCAGACACAAATAGTAGAGCGTCTTATTGTGACGTGAAAATAATATTCAAATAAATTCTATTGAATTGATTTAGAGTTTTATTGTGGATAAAATATAGCAGTAGCTAACATCAGAAGTGGGATCACTACGCGTACTGTAGTGAATAGACTAAAGTTAGAAATTTAAGTTAGTGTTAGTGACAATGGCCGACGAAAATCCTAAAACTGGTGACAATGTGTCTACCGAACACAGTGTAGAAGTGACGGTTGATGTTGACGACAGTGACGACGCGTCTAATGCAAAGCGTGCTAAATTTCAATGGCAAGATACCCTAATAAATTTAGTAGCAGTTCAGCAAAAACAAATAGCTGATTTAACAAAGATGGCTACGTCTCCGTTCTCTACGCCAACGCCCAGTATTACAGAAATTGATGGGTCGAATACGCAGGTTCCAGCATTGACGCATGTGCAGTCATTTAAACTTACAAGCTATGATCCCGATGACAGCGCTTATTCCATCGAAGAATGGCTGAGCGATGCTTCCAAAATAAAGAAAGAATTAAATGTAAGCAATAACTTAATGATTGCTAAAGCATGCGAGGCACTAAAAAATCGTGCTTATCGCTATTGTTGTGAATGGAGACCTCTTTCTCGTACGTGGGAAAATTTTTGTGACGATTTAATCGTAGCATTCCCTGATAAAGAAACACAAGGTGCTCGTGCCTATAAAGCAGCTACACTACAAAGTCATAGCTGTAATTCATTGTGTGATTATGGCAATCAAAAATTGCGCGGCATTCATAGGTTTTATGATGGGTTGCCTTGGCATATAGTACTTAGTATGGTTGAGTACGGTTTAAATCATTCAGAAGCCCGTTCCGCCCTTTGTATTCAAAAACCTAATTCTGCATATCAGGAAAGAATAGATGTAAAGAAAATAGTAAACGACCTTTTGAGCAGTGGAATCATCCGTAAGAGTCATTCAGAATATGCAAGTCCGATTGCGGCGCGGCTCTTAACTATGAAATTGTATCACGACGAATCATCACATATCGGCTGGGAGAAGTGTATTACAAAAATGCGAGAAGATTTATATTGGCCGAAAATGGGACAGTGCTTAAAAAAGTATATAAAAAATTGTAGGGCATGTGTCTTAGGCAAGTCACATACTGGTCCTCATAAAGGTTTAATGCAACAAGGCGAAAAACCAGATGATATTTTACATACGTGGCATATTGATCATGCGGGTCCATTGGTAAAATCTAATGGCTGTTCTCAAATTTTAGTTATAATTGACGCATTTTCTAAATATTGCAAGCTACAACCAATTCCGAAAAGACTTCCAAAGATTCTTTACTTGGTTTAATGCCGGTTTTCGAAGAATTGGGAAAGCCAAAGCGTATTATAGCTGACCGAGCTGCTGCATTTCACTTCAGCTACATTTAAAAACTTTCTAAGTGAACAGAATGTGCAAATTCACCATATAGCAACAGGAGTACCTCGTGGAAATGGTCAAGTGGAACGTGTTATGAGAACACTCTTTAATTTGTTACGAGCCACACTTACAACTGAAGAAGAAAAAAATAGGGCAACAGTAATACCCGAAATAGAAAATAATTTAAATTCAACTGTACACTCTATAACAGGTTATGCACCGACGGTACTACATCTCGGTACAAATCCACGTTTAGCCGCAACTTTACAATTTTTGGGTGATGCGGCGCCAGCTGACAATTTCGTTGACCCGGAAAGGGCTGTGAAAGAGGCACGAATCCGAATTGTTGACAGTGAGAATAAACGAGCTCAACGATTTAACGCAACCCGGTGTCGGGCTTGTTTGTTTAAAGTAGGAGACTTGGTGGCTGTTAAAGATTCCCAGCTGGCTGGTGGCGGCAAATTGGGACAAAGGTATCGAGGACCTTACACTGTTCGCAAAGTACTTGAAAACGACAGATATGTGGTTCATAAACAAGGACGGCGGACCACGGTAGCTGCTCGCGAGCAATTAAGACCTTGGCCCTCCCGTAAGTAACAAAAATAAAATAATTAAAAAAAAAAAAAAAAAAAAAAAAAAAAAAAAAAAAAAAAAAAAGGATAGTGGTAGCCCCACTATGCCTAAATAGTGGCAGTACCACTATAGTAAAAAAAAATTAATAAAAAGGATAGTGGCAGCCCCACTATGCCTAGATAGTGGCAGTACCACTAGAGTATAAAAAAAAAAAGAAAAAGGATAGTGGCAGCCCCACTATGCCTAGATAGTGGCAGTAGAGTATAGAATATAAAAAAAATTTATAATGTCTTGTGATGACATAGGTTCTGCTTCCGTTTTTTCTAATTCCAGGTGGATATTTAGCCATGTGGAGCGAGGACGCTTTGATACCAGGACGGCCGTGTTAGCGGTACGCCCTGCTCCCCACTTAAAATGCTGGAAAGCCGTGTCAGGAAGAACGAGCAACAGGAAGATGCGCGAGCAGTCAGTCGTCAGCAGCAGACACAAATAGTAGAGCGTCTTATTGTGACGTGAAAATAATATTTAAATAAATTCTATTGAATTGATTTAGAGTTTTATTGTGGATAAAATATAGCAGTAGCTAACATGTATTCAATATTCAAATTTCAAAAGCAATACCCTTGAGAAGAACATTATCTGTTTTGCCACACATACTGTACTAAACTTTCAAATTGGAGTGACGTCAACTTATTTAATGTATTACTGCTAAGCGGTGTTGCCAGTTACCAAAAAACATACAACTCTTATTTATGCTTGGAGTTTTTACAATATTTTTCAGATGATCTGTAAACATTTCTAGGAACTCGGTTTGGGTTATTTGTTTGTTAGTTGCAAACAGCGAAATACCATTTAGTTAGAAATTGTTAACTGGGTAGTTAGAAACGGTTACATAGTTATGTAGTATGCAAAATGCCGGTGAGTAAACGTAGCAATTGTGTATAACTGTACCTTATCTTTTTTTATTAAATCGTCTGGAATTTGTACCAAAAGCAGGCTGTCTTTTTCTGGAGTAATCGTAAATGTGAGCCTATTGAGCGGTAGACAGTGTTTGGGTTTTATCGAACCTTTTCCATCCAATAGGTGAAGATTTTTCATTGAAATTACCAAAATGCGTTCTCTTGGTTTATAACCGTGTCTGTCGTATTTAATAACACTTGTAGAATACTAAAAAAAAAAAAAATAAAAAAATAGTCAATGTAAATAAATACAAATCATTTTTGAATTGCAATACTGCGAAAGCAATTTTTTTTCCAAGTCCAATAGTGCGAAATTAAAACCATAGTGAAAATCGGATGAATCGTTGTGCAGATGTAATGCTCAGTGTCTTTAGTATATCAGTCGATCGTACCACATCGCAATTTGTCAGTTTTGCGCACATAAATATGCTTCATGCCGAGGGGTGTAATGCAGCCAAAATTCATCGATAGTCAAATTTTCATGAGTAACAGCAAAGCGTGGCAATTATGCAGGAACCTTTAAGTAGGACGTTTATGGTGCAGGCGGACAGGTAAGGTCAACCAATGATTTTATTCAGCGAGTGGAACAGGTAATACCAGAAAATTTTAAGGTCAGTTCTATCGAAAACTATATGCAAGATGCTGTCCAACCATCACAAAACACAGCGAATGGGCACCGTCTTAGCGTTTCTTCAGCGCTACCTTAATGAAGAAGAAGATTTTTTTGAACAAAATTGTCACAGGCGACGAGACATGGGTCCAATTCGAAAACAAAGAAACAATGAGTAATCCAAACTGTGAATATATTATTCCCCTAAACCAAAAAAATGTAAGCCAGTCTTCTCCATCAAAAACCGTATGGCTACTGTGTTCTGGGACCAAAAAGGAGTTCTCTTAGTGGAATTTATGGAACGTGGCAAGACCATCACTGCAGCCAAATATAGTGTGACTCAATGTCTACGAAGGACAATTCAGAATAAACGAGAAGTGTTGTAATCAGATATTGTCTCTCTTCATGACAATGCTACAACAATAACGCTCCTATAGTGTTTTCGATGGGAAGTAATTGATCACCTACTATACAGCCCAAACTAGGTTCTCTGATTATCATCTTTTTTTATTCTACTTCATCTTATTGTATTTTAAAAATACTATTATTTTAAAAATAGTCCGTTTGTAGCCTTTATCAGAAATAATTTTCAACTTTTAACTTTTTGACTAGGTTTTTTGTTATAATTTAAATTAAAATTGTTAATATGGAAAGATAAATGATACATATCTTGAATTTAAACAGTCTCCCAAAGCGTTTTAATGTGTGTAAGTCTATCTAGGTTTCTGTCTTGGAAAATGGTAGTGTCAGATACCGAAACCTAGTTAGACCTTAATCCATATTAAAACGCTTTGGTAGACTGTGGAAATTCAATAAGTATTATTTATCTTTCCATATTTATTATAATTTACTACTTACTACTTCTTTATCACCATTAAGTTGGGATGTGTACAATTCTTTCATAGGAATATTTGCTTGGAGGACTCTGTCTTCTATAAACCAATATGGCACACTCTCCGTATAAGTCTTCTTTTTGCCTAAAAACATGTTATACTAATTTTCATATTTTTAATGGGAAGGGATCATAATTTTGTGCACTATACATATAAATTTACTTCCTTAATTAAAGAAATTACATAGTAAAATATTAGACAGAAGTGAAATCGAAAAGCACCTGAGAAAATGGACTGAATACTGAATTAATCAAATATGGAGTCATAATTCTAAAAAAAGCAATAACAGAATTAAAAAACAAAACGTCTGCCAGAAGAAAATATGTTAGTAGAGTGGCAAATGGAAAAGATCACATCAATTCATAGGAACTGATAACAGCAAGAGTATAACAACTTATTAAAGTGACCAAAGACGTCCCAAATTTATCATTAGAAGTAAAATGAGACATATGTAATATAAATAACTGGTTTTACATAGGAAAATATTTACTAGTGTCTCATTCAAGATTAAGGGTAGACAAATAACTACACTTATTGACGACATCGTTACACAAGAAAAGTACGTAAACGTTAGGAAATAGGAATACGTAAATGGTTTTTCATTATCTTTAATGGTTTTAACATAGTAGGTGTTTAATATCGGAAATATGCAATTTTGAATTGTCTGCAGTTTTTGTTTTAAAGCCGTCATACTTTTTTCAAACTTTTTCCATTTAATAAAATTGTTTATTATGAATCCCTCTCACATGTATATAAAAAAATCTCACCTAACGAATCAAGGGTTTCAGAAGTCACTGATTTATGAAATAATTAATCTATTCCTCTTATTGCATACTCCGACATTTTTAAAACTAGTTAAGGGTACAAATATTTAGTAGAACATTCTACCTTTGAATAATTGTTCAGCTAAAACTTTAAGTTCAAATTGCCTCTTTCTTTCTGGAGTTAATTGCAATCTGTACACTCTAGATAAATGGGCTCCATACATAATATTCAGTTTCTTAGAAGCTTCCTGACAAACTGATGGGGCCTGCGGCCACGGAGTTCTGTGAAGAATAGATTTTGGAAGATTTTTAGCTAATCTTTTCAACCACTGAACCTTGGCCATACCCAAAAATGCTTTGTTTTCTTCAGTCGGCGTTCCATTTCTTGTTATAAATCCTTTAATAAACCTAAAAAAGAGGATCTTTTTTAGCGAAATTAACTTGTCTTACTAAAATAACCCTTAAACTAACGTGGAAAATATTATAAAAATGTACATTTCTACAATTAATTTTTAAGCAGTTATATATAATAAATACAGAGTCACGTGCAACTTTGTATACTTCAACCATATACTGAGTTAGTTGTAAGCAATATAAAATTCATCAATAAGAGTTTGCTTATGTTTTCTAATACTTCTACTAGATGACGTATATATTTTTATGAACAGACAACTACATTTGTATATTTGTATTTGTATTTTTTTTTACTCAAACCTGGAAAACTTACTTTCTGATTGTCAGTGTAGCCCATTTTCTTTTCTCTGCAACTCGCTTAGCTAACACACGTCTCATATGCTTTTGAATAATAACAGCAGATTCTTTCATTTTCAAGAATTTTTTTCTTTGCAATATACCTTTCCAACGGGATTGAATAATGGAGGCTATCTCGTGTTTTTTTAGTTGGAAGGCGTCTTCTGTAGCAAACAAAGTTTTTGGATGCCTGATAAATATTTTCGTTCTGAAAAAAACAATAAATTAATCACCTGAGATTGTAGTTACACTTTTTATAGATAAGAAACCTCTTATGGAATAAAAATTATTTTTGTCGTTATTTTAGAGACGCTTAGATACGTTAACTTTTGGGTGATTTATGTAAGTTCAGCACAGCCGGTACCCTGTTTTTTTTTAATGAAATATTCTGAATCACTGTATATGTTTGAAAGTTTCACAATAATCTGATTTCAATGAACCTAAAGATGACGGATTATACAGAACAATTACATATTTTGGAGATATTTCAAACAAAGTATCAAAAATTATGTCTCGTACAACATCTTCTACAATATCTTTTAAAGAAATAAGAAATAATGTATATATATCTCTTTATTTAGTTAAAAAACTAATACAGAACATAATTTTAAAAATACAATATTACATAGAAAAAATTAAAATTGGTATCAAATACTAAACACTAAAAATATAAAACTTTTAGGTACACATATAACATACAAATAAATATTTCTTCAGTCGGTATTTAAAAATATTCAGAGATGAACTCTCCTTTATATCATCTGGTAGTTATTATACATAATCATGCCCTTATTAAAAATTGAATTAAATGTACTCTTTTTCCTACACGTTTGTACATGAAAGTTACGCCTGGCTCTAGTCTCATAGTTGTGAATTTCAGTGTTATAAGTTAACTTATTCTGTAGATATACTGGTGCCTGACCAATTTTGATTTTATAATTAAAAATAAGTGCATAATACTTAAGGAGTTTTACTATCGGCAACCAGTTAAGTGTTTCCAGCATTACTTTTACGGGAGTAAATCTTGAACACTGTAAAATTATAAGCATAGCACGATTCTGCATTTTTTGCAGTCTATTTGTTTCATTCTGTTTTAACATGTATAATACAGTTGAACAATAATTGAAGTGGGGTAACACGATTGTAATGTAGGTTCATTTTTATTAAATGTAAAACCTAAAATTAATAAATTTTCAAAATCAGGTATTTACAAAGTAAATTGTCTGGATTGTAACGCCATCTATCTTGGCCAGACATTAAGAAATTTTAACAGACGCTACTGTGAGCACTTAAGAGCTTATAGATTGAAACAACCAGATAAGTCCAATTTGCGCATATACCTCATTGACTCCAAACACAAACCTACACACAATGGAAACAACAGTGGAAGTACTTCATATAAGTGACAAGCAAAAAGAACTTGATTTTTTAAAGGAATATGAAAGATCTAAAATATTCTCAATATACAGTGTTGAAAGAACAACTAAACCTGGGAAGTTCAATTATCTTAAATCACCTTTTGAATTAAATAATACTAACTAAATATATTTTTAGAAAAAGAAGAATATTGATTAATAATGATTGGATGTCAGGTTTATGACATGAAATTTATTTAAGTTTTTAAAAAAAATCCGTCAAACTTCTATCTGGATTGCAAAATGGTATATTGTTAACATTACGTGAGCGAGAATTATGGGACAAGGCCGCCAACAAATGTTAAACAAATATTTTTAGTAGTCATCAAAATTAATCAAACATTAGGGTCTGCTTGGAGAGTAAAATAAATGAAGATCGGGTGACAAGTTTCGGTTCTCGGATAATCGAGAGATTGATAGTGCCTATCCCTACGATTAAGTGTATTAGTTATTTAATGTGTAAGTTGCCCTCATAATTTAGTTGTTTTCATTAGTTAAATAAATTGTTATTGTTTTTACCCACCCTCCTTAATTTCCAATTACCAAGTTACGTAATGGGTAAAAACCCCCCCTAAGTTAACATTTAGATTCTTTTATACATTTATTATTCGAAGGAAACAACCCAATATGTAACAATATTGTCAGATACCCAAACCTAGGTAGACCTTTATACATATTAAAAGACTTTGGAAGACTGTGCAAATTCAAGATAAATAAACAATTAATTTAAATAAATAAGTTTACTCATCTTTACTCTTTTATCAAATGGTGTTGAGTTTATAATAAAATTACAATGTTATTGTTAAAAATCTAACACTAATTTATTATCTGTATACAAATTAGTACCATTTTTTCCCTTCGTCTTGTTCCAGCCTTGCATTTGTGTTTTATAATATTTCCAGTTTGTAAATGAAATTAGTCGGGATTTCAGACTAACTGTATTTTTCTATGTTTTATTTTTGTATATTCTTAAATAATATTATTATGACCTATGTTCTTAATCTGTTTGCTTCCATTTTTAAAATTATGGGTATTATAAAAATTCAATACAATCCAACTTGTCTTGTTTGTACAACTCAAAACAGGACAATAAGACAATGTTTTACAAAAATTTATAATTAAATAGTCGACATTTCTTACGGTTTATTATGACGATGGCATTAACCGTTTGTTTGTTTATAAGCAAAGATACCTGCCTATAAGAAATAACGTGGGTCAAAAAGATGAGTACTTACTTTCCCATTTGGTATTCATCTTCTGTGTACTTCAAAGCAGAAACTAAAATTTTAACACCATCTTTTGCATTTCCGTTATAATTTGGCCAAGTATCTTTACACAGGGATTTGTATCTTCTTAGAAATCTTTCGTAGTCTCGTCGGTAAGCAAAACCTGCTCTACGTACTCTCAAATTTTCCATAAGCCCCAGGTAAGTCACTTGATGACTTACAAGTTCAAAATCGAAAATATCTAAAAAAAAAACGCAGTTATTTTTTAATGTACAAAAAAATATACTATATATAAAAAGTCATTTTACTAAAAAACCGATGCACATTATACACGATATTTCTATTACGTTATAGTACTACGAACTATTCGAATTGTTCTGAAATAATCTAATGAACCGAACCTAGCCAAAACCTACAAAAACGCTCACAAGCATGCATTTGCGTGCAGAAATTATAATGGCGAAAATATACAAATTTGATTATACACATTTATAACTTTTTCAATAATACTAACTTATACACATCTTTTATTAGCTCTATATACAAAGTATTGTAAATAGGCTATTGACTAATCCATACTTTACCTTACATAACTCTGAAAAAGAGTACGCCCATAAAACCCGTATTAACCTAAAATTGTATTGTTCGACAAACTGATTACAATGTTGTCATTGCTACATATTGTTATTAATTTGCTAGGTTAGATATATTGTTTTAAATGTGTCTGCTATTTCTAAAGCATAAAAAATAATGACGTTTTAAAATAACTTCCAAAAAATTATTCGTACAAAAAGACTAAACATCAGTAAAAAGTAAGTATATTGACAAACTGATTTTATCAAAGTTATGTTGTTTGTGTACCTACTAATGTACATAAATAAATACTTGTAGGATAGCATGTTCCTTTGGCATCTTTACAACAAACTAAACGGAAAACAATTATAGATGGTTGTTGTAGTACTACTTTGTAGAAATAATTACGGTTTCTGATGGATAAAGATGAACCACGGAGGGAATTAATGGAACTTCCTGATATTGCTTTAAGAAATTATATATAAGAAAAAAAGATTTTTAGATAAATTTGTTTTTATTGATGAGAAATGGGCTTTTTAAAAGATACTAAAAGCCGATCCTGTCAAAACGATTATAAAAGATGTGTCAGAACAAAAGTTGATGACAAAGGAGAGTCATAAAATTATAAAAGAAAATTGTGCTTTTATCATTATTTTGTAAGTATAACATACTACATACTGGAAATGAAAATGGACATATACTTTTTTCTACAATCACTATCCAAAGTAGGCTTTTGCGCTTCGAAAAGTCTCCGCAAAGTTGACGTTTTCGGAGGAATGACGTCAAATGACAGCTTTGTCACGCTAGAGCGACAAAATTTTTAAAATGCTTCGCTAATTTTAATTAGGCGAACAACTGTATAATACACATAGACAGTAGTACATACAGAGGGAGTATGGAACGCCTCAATTATCTCGGAAACAGCTTGCACGATTTATGTATTTATGTATTATTTTAACTTGGGCGAATATAATGTAAATTTAGCTATAACTCCGAAATTATGGCATTTATGTATAGGGAATATTTCATAAAAAATATTCAGTATTTTTTAAGGACTTCAAAAAGAAAAAATATACAGGGTGATCCATTCGAAATAACAAAGTTTATTATATTTCCGGAAAAACGTAAGATCTGACCACAATGTAAATACTACCATAAGATCGGCCGTATTAAAAAACCCCCACAAACCAAAATTTATAAAAATAATGCAAGTCGTTTCCGAGATAATTGATGCGTTCCATACTTAAAACTCACTCTGTATGTTACAAATTTGATGAGAATTTGTATGTAACCTAACTTAACATTCTCACTTTCAATTTATCAGCCGAAAATAAGTATTCTATAACAAACTGGGACATTATGGTATGATATGAATTTGCCTTGTTTATGGCGAAATTAAACATATCTACAGGCAAATGAATGGTATTTAGTGAATTAACTTAATTTTTTCCAGGGTTTCACAATATAAATATAAATTTAACCATCATATCATCAACCATCTTATATGCATCTTAATTAGTAAAAAGTCATTTTTACGTAATGGACACCACAAAATGGCAACATTTTATAGCACAATCTATATTATATAGGTTTAATTACGATGGACTAACTACGGCGACTATTGACTTTTAATATAAATGGATTATTCGTAATTTACTGAAATATCTCTGTTTCTGAAAATAATGTGATCGAAGAAAAAAGCTTGTGTACAATTCGAGCGGAAAGTACTTTGTCGCTTTTGCTTTCTGTCTCAAAGCAATCAAGTATCACTTTCCTCTTTTAATACACAAATAGCTAAAACGTCAATTTTGCGGTGACTTATCGAAGAGCAAAAGCCTAATTTCCAGTGATCGTAGAATAAATATATTTTAACCTGATATAGTATTATTTAATAAGAATAAATGATTTGAAATATTTCTTAAATTTGTTTTTCATGTATTTTTAGTATTATCCAGAATGTTCGAGAAGTCACGAACAGTATATAAATACAACCAATTGATGTTAAGTGGTAGTCCTAAGTAGTGAAGTGTTAAATTTGACGGCGACGATTTAGAGTCGCTTATATATATATATACTGAATTCACATTTAAGATTTCTAAAGGCCCTTGTGAATGTTTTTTTAAATAAAATTTATTCAACCCCACGAGTGTGACAATGTTAATCTAAAAATTTACCTGATCTCTTTGAATCATTGGGTTTTATACATCTAATGTAAGAAGGTTCTTTATCTTTAAGAATATACATTAAATTGTTGACTGATGTCTTGAACTGAGTTATGGCAGTGTATGGCCTCTTTTTACTTGCTTGTTCCGATTCTAAGAAAACCGTTTGAAGAATACAGTTTTCGGACCGAATCATGGCTTCTCTTAGATCTCTGAAGAGCAAGTCGTTATTTTTATCAATAAATGATTTTATATTGTAAGTGACGGCGCCTGCGTAGTGGATAAGCCGGAATTCCTTAAAAAATAAGTAAATACTCAAATTTAACCATAAAATTGCTAAAGCCAAATAGCTCAAATAACTTTTATATTTATTTACATAGACATTTTAACAGGATAAACGCATTAAAAAGTAATAAGACGAAATAATAACTAGCTGGTTCCACCAACCAATATAGATCTACAATATTACATGTGGGCCACTAAAAACAGTGCACTCTGATATTTGGCAGTATTCATTAGATTTTAAGAAAAGGAGACACATTTTCTCGATTTGAAGTTTTGAGTGGCCCACTCTGTATACGGGGTTGGGATAAAGTATGGAACCAAGTAAATATCTTTAAAACGAAACGGACGGTACTTATGAAATTTTGTAGGTAAATGCAATGGAGCAAAATGCATCTCATGTACATTTTTTGTTAATAATACCTTCAACTTTTTTAATTTAAATGGGACACCCTGTATATTCTTCCTGATTTTGAAAGATCTTGTTATTTCGAATTCGTATATACTGAGTTTAGTGTAAAAAATCATTTAGATAAACAAATTGATTTTGTTTGTATTACTAGTAAGAAATAAACGAGTACTATCTAGTATGTAATTGTTGCCAAACTATCAAATTGTAATTTAGGGAAATAAATTGTACGATTAAAAATGGTTCATTTAAATGAAAAGATCGTATTGGAATATTAATGATGATCGGTTATGGGGATCGTGTTAGAACTCGTGAAGAAGTGTGTCATATTTTTAATTATTTGCATCCTGTCCTGGTATAAGTCGACGTTCTGTAGGGGAAGATATTGAAAAGTGAAAAGTATCATCTGTATAAGATACAGTTGGTTTAAGAATTGTCAGACGATGATTTTGTAATGTCGACGAACATTTTGCATCTAATGTAGTGTTTTCCGATGAGGTAACTTTTGATTAAATGGAACAGCTAACCTCCATAACTCAAGGTTTTGGTAAAATGAGAATCCTCATTGGATTCATGAAGCACATACTCAGCATCCACAGAAGTTGAAGTTTGGGAATTGTCGAAAATAGGCTTATAGGCCCATATTATTTTGACGGGAACTTATATGGTGATAAGTATTTAGATTTACTGAATAACCAAATTATTCCTGCACTTCAACAGAATGGGCAGTTACCACAAAATGTTTGGTTTCAACAAGATGGAGCACCCACTCTGATAGACCGGTTAGGGATTTTCTGAATGCGAATTTTTCAAATCGATGGATAGTACGTAGAGGATTCATAGAGTGAGCTGCTCGTTCTTCGGATCTAACCCTATTAGATTTTTTTCTTGAGGTTATCTTAAATCACGTGTTTACGTTAAACGGCCAACATGCTGACAGAAATTAAGACAAAGAATTATTGATGAATGTGAACTAATACGTAATGAAGTCTCGGATAGAGTGACTCAAGAAATTGTTAATAGGCTGGCATATTGTGAGGAGGTGAACGGAGGGCAATTTGAACATTTGAATTAATTTAGTTTAAATGACTATTCTCATTAGTCTAAAGTAAATAAATTTACTTATTCTACAACTAAAAGCGAGTTATTTCTCGTTTTTACAAATTATTTTCACTAATCTCAGTATGTAGAAATTCGAGAAATAACAAGCTCTTTCAAAATCAGGAGAAATATACAGGGTGTCCCATTTAAATGAAAAAAGTTGAGGGTATTTCCGGTTAAACCGGAAGCATATTAACAAAAAAATGCACATCAGATGCATTTTGCCCCATTACACTTACCTACAAAATTTCATAAATATCGTCCGTTTCATTTTAAAGATATTTACTTGGTTCCATACTTTATCCCAACCCTGTATATATATATATATATACACACACACACACGTAATTTTGTTTCATAAGCATAAGCGATTATAAAACGATGTCTAAGAATTAAATTGGTACTGCAGATAATATGCAATATATTTATTGTCACTTACGTCTCTTCCCATAATTTTTTGTAACTTTATATCAGCTTTCTTATGGCCAATATAGTGGGGATGGTATCCTAAATGTTTATCTAGTTTCGCTAGTAAAGTTGTATCGGATGGATCGCCAGGCCTAAGACATTCTTCATCCATATAAGCAATTAGCCCTGTAATGATAAATTTTTCATTAGGTTTTGCAAAAGATAGATCTACTTAAAAATATTTAAGTTAGAAAAGGTACTTGCCAAATATTTAATTTCTCATTTCTATGATTTTCCAAACTTCATATCAGTTATTGAAGACGAAGAAGCATATTATTTACTGTAGTATATATTGTTAAGAATTTACTTGGTAATTGGAATTTTGAAAATTTAGAAGAAAAAGATGTAAAG
The DNA here is from genome assembly GCA_951812935.1 of Hermaeophaga mercurialis. Taxonomy (NCBI): domain Eukaryota; kingdom Metazoa; phylum Arthropoda; class Insecta; order Coleoptera; family Chrysomelidae; genus Hermaeophaga; species Hermaeophaga mercurialis. The sequence goes on along the minus strand of OX638365.1, from coordinate 1,069,463 downwards.
ATTGTAAGTCAATTAAGAACATTAGAGAATAATAAATTGTGAAGATCATAGACGACCAATTTTGAAAACAATAAGTAGTTATAAAGGATTTAGAATAAATGAGAACACATCCCATATCATAAAGGATACAAAAACTAAGTGAGAGAAAAACAATATGTTAAATCAAGGGTTGACAGAGAAATGTAATATAAGATACGTAAATGAGAAACGCAAATGTAATAAAATAATAAGGTATCAACGGAAGTGAACTCAATATTTTGAAGAATTACTGAAGAAATTTTTTTAGTGAGATTTGAAACATAGTTCTTAGTTGATTTTATTAAACAAAACTAAAGATTATAAGGATTTTTTCTACTGGTGGAGTGGTGTATCGATTTTGAGTGGTGTTATTTAGGATACAAAGCAGGCATTGTATAACATTTTTGAATAGAAAGTACGATAATTTTGTATGATTTTATGTACTTATTTATTGTAATAATCAATAATACCGCATTCAGCATATAAAAATTGTATTAAAATAATTAGATGAAGCTGGGTTAACGATACGTATAGAGAAGTTTGCAGTTTTTATGAAGAAGGTAATATGTTTAGGCTACAAGTTAAAAAAAATAGGTTTAGACCTGAATGAAAAAAAGGTTAACGCTAACAGTAGAAGAGAGGTATTTGCAACAGAGTTATTTAATTAAGAAAAGAATAAGAACTATGTTTGAGTATCGAAGAAGAATTTATAAAAAAGTAATTGTATTTTATCCAAGTTATAATATACCATTTGTAATACCAACAGATGGTATCAATAGAAAGAATAATAGCGGGTGTGTTATTACAAGAAAAAGGTTGAGAAGAAAAAATTGTAAAAAGAAATATATTGTATCGTTGTTAGGTATTATAATTTTTATATAATAAAATTAAGATTTTATTTAATAGGTAAAAAGTTTTATATTCAAAAAGATAGTACTGGTTTATTGGAAATAACGAGTAATTGTTTTTCAAATAATAAAAAACATAGATGATCACTGTTATTATAGCAATAATATTTTGAAATAAAAACTTTAGCAGGAAAGTTAAAGTGATGCAATAACTAGAGCAGAGAAGAATGGAATGGTATTAAAATTGGGTATTTATGTAATCCTCATGAATATTGAAAAATTGTTTTACATAGAAGAAATTGAGAAAAATGAACGAAAGTTGGATAAGAGTGGGAGAAACTATTTAGAGATGAAAGAAGATATATACGTAAAGAAATTGAAAAAAAGAAGTTCATGTAATTGAAGAATAAATAGTTGAGTAAAGGGATTATAGAAAATATTCTTAAGAAGTTTGGTCTTAAAGAGCCTAGAAAAGTAGGGATGATCTTTAGAGAAAATTATTATGTCTATAAATATATAAACTTGACAAAAGATATTTCAAGAAAATATTTAGTATGTAAATTAAAGAAATAGAAAAATAGAAGAAATATACATCAAATGAAAAGTGTGATCGGAAAAGAGTGCTTAAAATTAGTAGCAATTAATAGTAGTTTGGTTTATGGTTCTAATGGAAATAAACATATTTTGTTGATGATGGACATCTTTTCAAAATTTGTTAAGCTATATAAGTATATATACCAACGTACATAAACTCCGAGAATCCTTCAACTTCATATACAATATACAGGGAGATCAACTTATATTCCGTGGTTTGATATCTTCGTTATCTTGAGAAATAGGAAATAATGTTTTAAATAAAAGTTATCGATAGAGTCAAGCTTCACATTTTAAAATTATTTCGTAATATACAGCACATCAAAGCTATTTTTTAATGAAATACCCTGTATATTATCTTGAATTTCAATTTCGCTGCTTTTTCCTATTCCGACAAAATCTGGTTTTACTAGATTCTACAGGATACTTTTAAAGATATGATCACTTTCGTGTGAAACACTTAATGAAATTGTGACCCTGTATTATTTAAAGTCAACAATTTAGACTTCTTAAGGCTAAAAGAATTTATTAGTAGTATAGTTTAGCTGCAACTTATAACGATTTTGATAGCTTTCATTTTGTATACATCGTGATCCAAAACTAGCGGCCATGATTTTCTGTTAGTTTTAAATAGAACACGCTGTAATTATATGTTATCTTAAAAACCACTTAAAAAATACTTTTACTTTTTTAAACATTCCCTATACCTAAATGATGCGGTTATTTAGTTATTTCGATTTTTAAGATTAAAACGACATTTTTGAGAAATACTTACTATAAATTTGTTAGATCTGGAGATCTGGCCGTGTCTGCTGTGTTTGACAGAAGATAGATATTATTGTTATGTCAATGAATTGTAAATTATTATTGAGTTTAATTCGGTTAGATTTATTGTTATTTAAGTATTGATTTGGCGATATGATCTGGATTCTAGGTGAATATAATCAAAATAGCTGGCTAGCAGTTAGGGTGTATCGTGAAAGATTTCCAGGGAACAAGAAATATCTTTCTATACAAAAAACTACTGTCAAGCAACAAGATGCACCCTTATCATATTTAGTTATAACAGGAATTACTCGATGATGATTTTCAGCGGAGAACAAACTTTTGTAATTGTGCACAAAGAAACATTCATGACCAAAGAGTTTTTTTTGATTATGTACTTTTCGAGGATGAGGCGACATTCCATAAAAATGGTTGTTTGAATAGACACAATTTTCTTTACTATTCAAGAGAAAATCCTTATGGGATAGTTACTACTTCAATAAATTACAATGCACTAATTAGAGATCAAATTGATTATCAATTTCCAGACCGATGGATAGAAAGAGGAGGACCAATTCAGTGGCCAGCTAGATCACCACATCTAACAATAGTTCACTTTTTTCTGTGGGTTTATGTGAAAAATGAGATGTATAAAAAACACTTAACTACACGAGAGTATATGAAAAATAGAATTATGATTGCTCTCCAAAACATTACTATCCCAAAGACTAGAAATGTGGGTAGGTCATTTGAAAATCGAATACTACACTGCTTAAATGTAATGGGAGGTCATTTTGAGCAGATATTATAATTGATTTGTTATTAATTATTTTAAATGTTTTGTTTAGTTTATTGCTGTTAGTCTGTTAATATTATAGTTTTGTTAAATTATCTTTGATTTTATTTAGAGAGCATATTATATTAGTGTGTGTCAATCGATACAGATGAGACATGGCCAACTCTAACAAACTTACAGTAAGTATTTTTTAAATGGTTTTGAAGATAATATAAAATACAGGGTGTTCTATTTAAAATAACTGAGAAAAGCATGGTCGTTAGTTATGGGTCACCATATATACAAAATGAAAGCTATGAAAATCGTTATGAGTTGCAGCTAAACTATACTACTAATAAATTCTTTTGGCCTTAAGAGATAAGTCTCAATTGTTGATTTCAATTAATACAGGGTGACAAATTTATTAAGATTTTTACACAAAAGTGACCATATCTTTAATAGTACCTTGTAAAACTAGTAAAACCCTATTATGTAGGAATAGGAACAATGAGCGAAATTGAAATTCAAGATAATATACAGGGTACTCCACTACTACGGAGTATAAGTTGATGACTCTGTATATAAGATCACTGATTCTTACATTCGGGTGTTTCAGGAAATGTTGGCTGTTGGAATTGTCTGCTATCTTCACATCGGTATGAAGGTTAACTTTAAAACCGTAAATCTAGATACGGTACTTACTGAAAGTCTTACCTTTGTGTTTTTCTTCTATTAAATCACAGATAATTTTGTTGTCAAAATATTCGACATGTTGCCACACAATGCCTTCTTTTTCATATTCATCTTGTTCTGATTTCATTGTCAGTTCAATGAAAAGTTGTTGTAACTTTTCGTTACAAAAATTAATACATAATTGTTCAAAACTAAAACAGCAACAAAAAAGGTGACAAAAATATATGATATATATGAATATATTTATGATTATTCATTACCTGTTTCTTTCAAATATTTCAAATCCGTAAATATCTAAAATACCCATAACCACATTCTGCCTGTTATTCGAAGGCTGTAGTGATTTATTAATTTTGTTTACAAGCCAGGTAAACATCCTGTCGTATACGGCTTTAGCTAATGCATCTCTTGCATAAACTGACAATTCCCTATTTAAAGGAGTAGTTACTTCTTCATTAGTAGCCTTAATAGTTCTTGCTAGGAGTGCTTGCTGAAGAAGTGTTTTGTCACATTTTAAAAGCTAGAAAAAGAGCTTTGTCAAAACATCGGTAGGAAGGGAAGATTGAAATAAATTTTTTTAAATATAAGGCAGTAAACTTAAGTATTCTAGCAATAACAATAAAACTAAATTCAAAAGTGTCGCTATATCTATAGAGAAGATGAAATATTATTTTTATTTTATATGAGCTTACAAAGAACGTTAAACGAAATGGGACAAAGGATAAGATATATGAAAACGTATCATTGATATGTGGCCGTAAAATATGGTTAAGTCGTAAATAGTAAACTTGTAAAGAGAAAACGTTCTTTTATAGTAAATTAGAGCATCTCATGCATTCGGAACTTGCAGAATTACCTAAAAGTCAAAATTACCATATACTCGTACAATCGTTGGATTATTAACAGCATCTATTTTTTTCATTTTCCATAATTGAACTTTTCTTTCTGTATGCTCTAAATAATTTATTTTAATATTAGTGTACTTTGTCTGTTTGATCTCGTTGTGTATTACATTGATTATTTTTAGAGTGCTAGTGGTAGTTCGAAAATTATCTCGGAATACTCATTGTGTAATTTTTATTCTAATTTCCTTATAAATGAATTGTTTGAGCAGTATAGGAATTTTTAAATGAGGCGCTAAGTAGATAGAGACGTTGACTTTTGTTGTACTGTAGTGTGCTGGCACTTTAGGAAAACTGATACATTTACTTTCACAACTACAATACCAGGAGTTTTATTTGTAGCTAGTCTTCTTATCCTTCCATCTTGACCACTGTATGTACCTGTTTGAAATGACAGTCTTCGAACAACCAAAAGTATTTGTAAAAAATGTTAAACAGACACAACGCTGTTATTGGCGCAACCTGGTAAATAGTAAGACCAGCATTTCATTTTTCAATATCTATTCTTTTTTCGTCGCACAGGTTCCTCCACTAAAAATTTGCATAACGTGTCTTTTTGGCGTTCACTGTTTCTAGATCATAGTACTCGATTAAAATATTTTTTTTTGCAGCTGATACTACACATGAACGAAAATATTAATTTTTACAAATGCCATGTCCAATCACCAATAACACATTAAAAAGGAACAAAAGAAGTCCGGACATAACATTTTTATCACACGAAAACTTAATGTGGTGGACTTTCGTCATTTGTGTGCTCTTTCATAAAACACTTTCCAGATTATAGTTTTTAAATAATCGAATCAATTTTATTTATTATTAAAATCGGTGTACCATTTGTGTTCTCTCCACGAGAACTGCGTCCAAAAACACCAAAATGTCAAAATCCACAAAAGTGAACATTGTAAATTTAATATTTAGTACATAATTAATCATTTAATTATTTTTCTACATTGTTAAAGTAAGGACTTCTAATAAAGTTTAGTATTTATGAAGATTCGAATTTTAAGAAATTTCATTTATTTGTACCGCTAAATAATAAATAAAATCACTATCTTGAAAAATTGCTCAAAATGTAAAAGGAGCTCGATTTCAACAAATTAATCACTATTTTGGTCATATTTGCGGTATTTATTAAAAATCGGCATTTAATTTAATAAGAATATAATAAGATTTTTTGTTATGTTAACACCCTCAAGGATGTTTGAGTTTCCATTCAGCATATTTCTGAGAACTCAAAAAGTATATAACTACAAAAAATTTCCAAAACCACTCGGTCGTGCAAAGGTGCGAAAATGGTCACATTCACGCAGTTGACGAAATATTTATATATCCTACCTGCAAAATGTTAAAAAAAAAACAATAGAAAATGTTGCACGAATTGAGGATGATCCTGATAGACGTAGTGAATTCTGTGATATTATATTTGAAAAGTTAAGAATTAGATCTAATTTAATTTTCATGTTTTTAGCAATGTATTAAACTTTTTTTTAAGAGATAGGTAATATGTTTAATTACATATATATCTATTAGTCTGACAAAAAAATTCAGTCATTTTGAGAATCCCATATATAATATATAATATCCACAAAAGTTTATGTTTGGTCTAAGATATTGGATAATAAAATAAGCTTCACCAGTATGTATGTGATACGGAAAGTAAAAAGTGACCTCTTGCCGTAATTTTCGATTTTGAGTTATTTATACGATAAAAAAGAAACGTTTTTCAAAAAAGTGGCGCGGTTATCTTAAAAATTACGAATTTTTTAGCGTTTTGAAATATTATTTGAAAAACTGACTTTCCTGGAAAAACGCGTTTCAAAATGCTGTACAAACATTACTTTTCATATTGAAGAAACGAAACCAAGTTTAGAAAATGGATTCTTTAATCACTTGTTGATTTTAATCTAATTTATTTAAAAAAATGTCTAGGAGAGGGAAGGGGATATAACACCCAATTTACATACACTGCACCTGGCAGTACAAGCAACATTTTAACAAAAAGTATATTGGCTTATTTTTATTATAATATATGTAATGTCTAGAAAGTCTGAGTTATTCACAAAAATTATAGAGCCGCCCACCCTCCATGTGCTTCCATAACAATTTTATTAGTCGAGTAGTTATTAATAATCTTAGTATTTTCAACTTTTAACAGAGAAAATAAAATTGGCGATAATTTATAAGAAGTCCCATTATGAAGGCTCAACCTCTCCTCTTCAAATTACGTTTGGGCTGCTAAGAGATATCAGAGTATCATAATTAATGAAAAATGAAAAACACTATTTCTTGATCTCCGAATTTTATTTGAAAATTTACGCTTCCGACAAGAGGTTCCTTTATGCTTTTCGTATCACATATTTTGAAACGGTTTGATTCACAGGCCGAGGCCATACGAAAAATCCTGCTACATTGTCTGCTTCCACAATTCACAAAGAAAATGAGGTCTATGTCCAAACCTGCAAAAGATTTGGGAGGGGCCCTACGTTATCGAGAAGAAAATATAAAGAATCTTGAAGGCGCTCTAAGGAAAACCATGCTTAACTAGCACTGACACGAAGTGAGTAGTGAAATTTTAAAGTACGATGTAAATGAAGTTAATTTGTATTTTTTACAATTTTGTGAGGTTTTCTTATTAATGAAGTTGTTAAACCTACATAAATGTTACGGTATTATAAAAAATAAAACAGCAAATAAATAGATTAGTTCACAAAAATCTTGACAAATTTCTTGACTTTGAAGGATAGATTTTTATTTAAATTCGCCACAGATTTTTATTCGGTATTAGGAGTTTATTTAAAAAAATATTCTTTTAGTACCTTAGCAAATAGTAATTTGAATTGCGTGGAACACAAGCTCATTTTTGAATCAGTTTTTATATGTGCTTTTATTGTAAAAATAGCATAGGAAAATAATTTTTCTGCAAGTAAAAGAGTATTAGGAATGTATATAACCTGGTAAGTGGATTGGTCAACGATGGACCATTAAATGGCCATCAAGTTTTCTACATCCGTCGACAAATTAGTTTATAGAACACTATTTACCAAACAAAAGTCTATTTTTTTTTCATTAAAATTAAGTTGTCTCCACAGCATAGATCATTGACGCAGATACAGTATTACAATAGTTCACAACAATACACTAATATAAATATTAAATAACTATACTATTATTCATAGCTGACATAATCTGAATAGTTTATATTTTATGATACAAATTTATATCTTTAAGGAATCTAATAATACGTGACTGTTGGTTAGTAAGGATTAGTATTTCTTGGAATTTATTACTAATTTGATGGTTTTGTCGCGTCTTCTGGTAGTGTAAACATTCGATTATAATGTATTTCACTGTGACTAGATTATTACAGTGCTGACATAAGGGAGGATTTTCAAAGTCCATAGTATGTCCATGTGTGAAGCGGGTATGGCCAATGCGAAGCCTTCGAATACCAATTCGATCTCGTCTTGTCCTGTTAGGGAATACGTTATTGGATCGATGCCTGGATGGATTTCGTGCAGTTTTAATCGACTTCTATGCCAGTGATCTTGCCATAACCGCGTATTCTACCCTTGAAGATAGACTTTAAATCTTTTGGTAGTTGGATATTTTTGCATCTTAGATGAAGCTTGTTTTGCAGCTCGGTCGGCTGTTTCGTTATCTGCAATTCCCACGTGTGATGGAACCAAGATCAGCGTTGTGGTAACTCCTTGAGAGGCAAGTTATGTACATATAGCACAGTATGTGGATTCGTCGGTTAAAGTATTTAGGAGTATGCCAAAAAGTTCTCCTTTGTGTACACTGGTGAAAGGTGGTAGGATTTTGGTTTTAATTACTCTGTCAGCAGTAGTGACCGCTTAGCCCACTCCATTATCAGCTTTGGAGGCATTTGTGTATAGGAAGTTATGATATTTTATACTGATAATCTCTTGGAAGGATTGTTTCAAGAAGTCATTAGATGTCTCATGTTTTGGATATTTTGTTAGAGCAAGTTAAAGATAGGCAGTTGAATATTCCACGGAGCTGTACGTGTTACTAGAATAAGGATTGTTTGAGATAAATCGATATTAAATAGCAGAGGTTTAAGAATTTCTGATAGAGATTTCAGTTTTGCATGGTGGTAGTGACTAGTATGTTTGGATATTAATAGTGGATGAACTGGATTTGGGGGTTAGCAGATACCCTAGAGGAGTACGTTAATAGAAATTGCTGGCGCATATAGAATCTATTTTAGAAATATCAATATTAAAACGATTGGAAAAGTAAGGAATTAATGCAGGAGCTAAAATATGTCACGAAGTTTTCGGTACTCTTGTCTTAATCAAATAATATGTCATGACTCTGTCGAAGTATGATAAACTATTTTTGACACTGTTTTATCCTGTTATTTAATATAACTATTAAAATGTAAAATATAATAAAAACTCTAACCTTGCTAACATTCTCGACAAGTTCTGGTTTTAATAGGAACGAAATTCCTTCTTCTTCTGAAAAACCAATGTTTCCTAAATGTAAGATTGCAGAGATGATTGAAAACAAGTCCATTTGTTCTGATTCGGAAAATTCCAAAGTGGACAAAGCTTTTTTGACTTCACGAAAGTCTTTTTCGTCGTTAATTCCAGAAGTTCCATTTTGTTGCTAAAAAACACATTGTTTTTATTAAAAAATACTGGTTTCCGTCACTTAAAAGCAATCATCACATCTAGAAAATTAAGTATGTTCAATAAATAAAACTGGATTTATCATTTGTTTAAAATTTTAAAAAATCCAAGACAAACAAAAAGATGTTAATAGAGAAAACTTAGCTGACAATCACCAAGTTTTAAAAAATTTCAAAAACAAATTATGAATTCAGTTTTAAATTTAAAACATACATATTTTCATGTTTCTTTACAAAAAAAATAATTTTCGTCTGACGATTAGTTTTAAGTGACTTAAACCTAGAAAACATTCATTGCAATAAAAATAATATTTTGTGGCATTGACCTTTGTGTTTTATTTGTTTTAATAAAATGTTTTTTAGTGTGTTATTTTTGCCTATCTGTAATTTTAATATTAATGAATTAATATAAATAAAATTACTCCATTTGAAAGATAATAATAGGATGACAAGCTTCTTTTTAAATTCAATTTATCCAGTTCGTCCTCACTTGCCCCAGCAAGCAATTGGTAAAAAATATGAAAGTTTCTCTCTCCAGGCGTTTGACTTATTACTCTGGATTTCTCTAAAAGATAATTCAAGATGTTTCCACCAACAGGATTTCCTTCAAAATTAAATTGAATGTCCATGTATTTTCCAAATCTGCTGGAGTTGTCATTTCTGTTGGTTTTCGCATTACCGAAAGATTCTAAAATGGGATTTGAAAAAAGAAGTTTGTTTTTAACTTTCTCTACTTGGCCTTTGTGATCAGTGACTTCAGCTAAGTAATGAAGGACTTTTTTGGAAGCTTCTGTTTTTCCGGAACCTGATTCTCCTAAAATATTATTTGGATTAAAATATTTTCTTGTAATTTTTAAATGAAAATATGTTTATAATTAAAAAATTACCTGAAATTAAGATACACTGTTCTCGATTTTCATCTTTGAGTGATGTAAAAGCATTGTTTGTAATCGCAAATCTAAAAATAAAAAATTGAATATGAAAAAAGAAGTAGGTAGTCTTAAATTTTCCAGTAAAAAATGTTTCAATATTTTTAAAACCATATTTCTTTAAAATGCTTTTATAAATCTTTTTGGGACCTGACATTCAGATATTTTAAACAGCGCGACTCATAATTCGATTAATACTGCGACATGTTAAAGTTACTTAAAAGCTCTATGCATCCCTGTTTAATTTTTTAATTTGGACCAGTAACAAAAAAGTTACAAACCGAAAATCAAATTCTTTATCACCTAGTAGTATATTTATCAAGTAAAATTATCGTCAATTTTAATGAGAATGTAGTGTTTTTATTTGCGGTATCACCTGTCAAAGGTACAATTATGTTCTATTTAATTTCAGAGATGCCACTAGCGTATAATAATAGTAGTGCATTTAATAAATTTTCTTATAGCACTCCTACTTTAATTTATTTTGAATGAACCCCCTCCCCTCTAACAGAACAGTCTTGTTTATAAACAAGAGGCCTAGCAAAATAGGGTGTGAGTGATCTCAAACTGTTAAAAACGAGGTGGTTTTTAAGAGAGTGAGAGTTGAGTTGAGTAGAAAACAGTGTAAGGTATATGTTTTTTGGTATTTATAAGATATCATTTTAAATTTACGCCTATAAAAACTTCTAGGAATATGTTATTATTTATAATTATGGGTTATAGCCTCTTTAGAAGTTGTTTTTCAAATAGTAACAATAAACAATAAACTTCTTTGGGTGATTTTTCTCATTTGAAAACCACAACATTTTCGCTACAGTCCATATTTTAAGAATTTACCCAATTTTAACTTATGTACATAATCATTTATTTATAAATAACCATAGGGTGTATTTTGCTATGACCTCGCTGAGTTCCAGACTATTAGATTTATTATGGCTTTCTTTAGAAGCTGCTTCAAGGTTACTGCTGTGATCAGGTCAATTGCAGGTATTTTTTTGTCAACTAGTTTCTTTTTAATTTTTTCTTAATGTTAAACAAGGTTAATATGTATGCTAAAACTTATTAGTTATGATATTTCATTCCACTGATTATTGAAATAAATGAGAAAAACAATTAGAGATTTGGTTAAATAAGATGGTATTTTCGGCCAATAATGGAATATCTGTATCAGATATATCCTGATTTTCGAAAAATTTTTATCAGGGAACAAGAAGGACAAAATCAAGGTTTTAAGGAAGAAAAGTATAAAAAGAAAGGAATGGGAGTTAATATCAGAACCACAGCAGTTGTACAAAGATGAAATGAACATTTCCGTGATATGGAAGATAATCTGGAAGTCAGCAGTCATTAAAACTATCATGGATTCATAAAAGGTGATAGAAGAATTGAGAAGACAGGAATTAGAAGAAATTATAAGCTACCTGAAAAACAACGAAACCGTAGGAGAGAACTAAACAACAACTGAGATAATCAAGAGAAGATGCGCAACTTAATAAACAAATATATGAGCTAATAAGACAGTTTTGAAAGTAGAAACTAATATAATTCTATAATTGTTTAAGTCCGTAACTAAATTTTTATTTGTTTTGTAATTAAATTGTAAGCGCAAATAACCCCTCGCGGTTGATGCTTCTTCGTAATAAAATAAAAAAAAAATTTGGTCTCAAAATAAGCTAAAATAAAACAAAATACATTTTGCTTGGATAATCTGGAAAGTTCTTAGAAAATTCGACAATAAAAACAACCAAAGCAACAGTGTTTTCAAAGAGTAAATTAATTTATTTATTTGGGAGTACTAACACATATCAAGCGATGCCTACGAATAACAAGAAATCATTTCAAATATTACGAAAGGCTACACAAAATTTGGACTGCTACAGTAATTAAATTAAATTACAGAGGTTACGATGGTTATGGTACACCGAAAGGTTAGTAAATAAAAATGGTACTCTATAGGAAACTAATTGGAAGAAGAAATCGGCATAGGAAAAGCCTTTGAAAGCGTGACGTCGCATGTCAGAGAATTGAAAATACTAAATTGAAAATAAAAGGCAAGAAACAAAGAAAAATGAAGGAAAATAATTGTGCCCTATGCATACACGGCGTGGGTATATACAGAGTGGGCCACAGAAAACAGTCCACCCCGATATTTGGCAGTATTCATTAGATTTTAAGGAAATGCTAAAACACGTCGATTTTTGTTCTAAGGGGGACACATTTTTACGATACTGACATTTGCCATTTGTCAACCCCCTTCCTTCCACTTCCCCAACCCCTTAATTTTAAATAGGGAATATACTATGTGTGGCACGTCTTTAGAAAGGCATTTACATAGAGTATTCAGACATATGATTATCCACGATTTTTTTTCGATATTTACACCGTTTTTGCAAAAAAAAATCTTAAATAATTTAAAGTGCAACACCTCTTAAAAATGAAACGCAACGCCTATGTTTTGCTAATGTTTTAATTGTTTCTTTCACATCAAAAGTAAATTAAAACAAATTTTGCAAAAAATTAGTAATTTGATACTAAGACAGTTTGTTTAACATTGCTGTTAGTTAATCAATTTAGGTATTTTTTGAATACTTCCAAAATGGTATATTCTATTGCAGAACGAGTTGAGATTATTTTCATATTTTTTGAAAACGGGAAGTGTGCAAGAAGAACAGCGAATTTATTTAATCAGCTTCATGAAGACAGGCAACTTCATCACACATACGTATTAAAGCTAGTGAGAAAATTTCGTCAAACAGGGTCAGTAGCTAAAAAAAAAAGAACTGTGAAAATCGTGTTAAGATTGAAGCGGCAGAAGTAGCAATTTTAGGTCATTTTAATTTAGATCCTACAAGTACAAGAAAAATGGCCGAAGAATCTGGTTTTTCGCGCACTACCGTTCGTAGGGTTTTGAAACATCATAAATTTCATCCCTACAAGATACATTTGGTACAGGAAATAAATAAAGGTGACCCAGAGAGAAGACTATAGTTTTGTGAGATTATTACTGACAAAATAAATACTAATGCAAACTTTTAATTCAATATTTGTTCTTCGGATGAATGTTCCTTTTTTGTAAACCGTAAATCGACACAATTACCGTTACTGGGCTGACGAAAACACATACCCAACATCCTCTTAAATTAAACGTGTTGGAAGGAATTTAAGTGGATCGTATTGTTGGGCCACAAAATTTGAACGAAGAAACAAACTCGAATTATTAGAGGACACTATTGATCCCGCTCTCACAGATACAATCGGAGATGATAATAGTTACTTAGAAGATGATCTGTTTTTCCAACAAGACGGCGCACCTCCACATTATAGTAGAGCTGTAAGGCAATATCTGAATGAACGATTTCCTAGGCAATGGATTCGAAGAAGAGGCTTTATTGAATGGCCTGCAAGATCTCCTGATTTAACGCCCCTGGATTTCTTTTTGTGGGGTTATCTAAAGAGCAAAATTTATAAAACCGAATCCGCATCGTAGGAAGAAGAACAATACGATCCCCATTTTGAAAGTATTCAAAAAATACCTAAATTGATTAACTAACAGCTATGTTAAACAAATTGTCTTTGTATCAAATTACTTATTTTTTGCAAAATTTGTTTTAATTTACTTTTGATGTGAAAGAAACAATTAAAACATTAGCAAAACATAGGCGTTGCGTTTCATTTTTTTAGGGGTGTAGCACTTTTATTGAGCAGAGCAAAAAAAAAGGTACATACACACACTTAGAGGTTCAACACAAGACTATATATTTATTATATCTATGACAACACAGCATGGTCAATATGCCAATAGATGGCACCACGCTATTTCCTTTCTGTTGATATATTTTCAACACCCCCACTTATCAACAAAAAAGAAATTTACAAAATTTTTATTCCTAATAAATCTAATAATTTATTATGCTTTTCTCCACCTAAACTTTTGGTGAGAACATCTGCAGGCATAATATCTGTGGGTAAATATACAACATTTACAACAGAATTTGAAACCAATTCCCCAATGAAATGGTGACGTACATCTATATGTTTACTTCGTTTATGATAGACTGGATTATGACATAAATTTATTGCACTTTGATTGTCGTTTAACAAGGTGACACAATTTGTATCTCCAGTTAATTCTATCAATAAACCTCTTAAGTAAACGGCTTCTTTGGCAGCCTCAGCAATTGACATGTATTCTGCCTCGGTACTGGATAAAGCTACAGTTTTTTGCTTTGAGCTCTCCCAGGAGATCACAGAACCACAAAGTTTGAAAGCATATCCAGTGTAGGATCTACGATCTAGTTTATTACTTGCCCAATCGGCATCCACAAAACCTTGTAATTCTAAATCACTCCTTGAAAATCTTAAACAATGATTCATTGTACCTTTTAAATAACGTAAAACTCGTTTGGCACTTTTCCAATGGTTCTCATTGTAAATATTATTGAACTGGCTCAAAAAACTAACAGTATAGGATATATCTGGTCTCGTTAGAACAGATAAATACATGAGGCTACCAATCAGCTGTTGAAATGGATACCGAGCTCTAATATTTTCATCTGTATAATCTTCCTCAAAATTTAACTTAATATCCATAGGCGTTTTGACTGTTTTGGCATCAGACATGTTAAATTTCTCAAGTAACTTAATAATATAATTTTTCTGACTTAAAGTTATAACATGATTTTCTGGATCAAAATCTATCTGCATGCCCACACATTCTTTGATTCTGCCCAAATCTTTAATACTGAACTTAGAGCTAAGTACCTTTTTCAACTCCTTTGTTTCACTTTCATCACTAGAAAAAACAAAAAAATCATCTACATAAACCGCAACAATTATAATCATATGATCCTTTTTCTTAGTGTAAATACAAGGTTCATATTCAGATTTTTTATAATTCAATTCCAATAGAACATTATTTACCTGGTCATTCCATGCTCTGGAGGACTGCTTAAGCCCATATATGGCTTTATTTAATTTTAAACATTTACTTTTGTCTGAAACTTCAAAACAATTTGGCATTTGCATGTACACATTTTCCTTTAAATGCCCATTCAAAAAAGCAGTTTTTACGTCTAAATGATTGATGTCCAATCCTAATTTTACAGCAAGAGAAAAAAGCAATCTTAAACTAGAATGTCTTATGACAGGTGAAAAAGTTTCATCGTAATCTACCCCTGATTGCTGCGAGAAACCCTTCGCCACTAAACGTGCACGATATCTCACTAACCCTTCACAACTGACCTTGGTTTTAAACACCCACTTACATTTCACTATGGCAGCTGTAGAACCTTCTGGCCAATCTACGACTTCCCAGGCATTATTTGCTTCGAAACTCTCCAACTCCTCCGTAATTGCTTCTCACCACTTATCTCTATCTGGTCTTGACAGTGCTTCTTCTACTGTGAGTGGATCATCACTGTCCAAGCCCCCTAGACACATATAGGTTATAAAGTCTTTGTACTCTTTTGGTTTTGGATTTCTTTGTGACCTTCTATTTTCTGACATCGGTATAGGATCTGTCGTACCAATATAGTCTTCATCACTGGTGTCTGCATCACTGGTGTCTTCATCACTGGTGTCTTCATCACTGGTGTCTTCATCACTGGTGTCTTCATGTCCCTCGTCATGTACTAAAGAAGCGTCTTCAGATTCATTCTCATTTACTGGAGGTCGTTCTTTAACTGTATTATCCCCCACTGAATCTGTTATCTCGTTATATCCATTTATTACTATTTCTCCGAAATCCTTATCGTCCTGGATATCTTCCATTTCAGTATGCAACTTATACATACCACCAACTAAGCTAGCCGCTGCAATTAACTGATTATTTTTATTAAAAATCTTGCAACCATCAGCTCCAAAAATCACTTTGTTGCCATTCTTAATGATTTGGCTGACTGACAATAGATTTGTGGCTGCTTGTGGAACATATAAAACTTCTGTTACATGCACTTGAAACTTCCTAGATTCTGCTACTGTAGTAATATCCACGGTTCCGCTACATTCTACAAATACTCTCGATTTGTTACCAAGAATAATTTCACTTGGTCCTTGGGAACTTACTTCAGTTAGCCAATCTTTATTTGTGGTTATATGAGCACTGGCACCTGAATCCATGTACCAATCGTTTTTATCAAAAGACATACCACCAAAAAATACTGCACTGAAAAGGTTTGCATTGACTTGGGTAGTCTTGTTTGATTTTAAACTAGGACACTTACTTTTATAATGTCCGATTTGTTTACAATTGTAACAGCGAATTTCTTTCCTATTGACATTGACAGATGTCATGTTTGAAGTTTGACTTTTGTTACCAACTGTCGAAATCTTGTCACTAAATTTTCTGCTGTTCCATCTTGCTTTGCCGATAAGAGCACTACCTGCATTATCATAATCGTCCGCCATTTCCAATAACTTTGTTTTTATTGCATCAGCCGAGATTTGGATACCACTATGTTCAATAGCCATTATCATAGGTGAATACTTCTCTGGAAGTCCTGCAAGCAGCAAAGATCCTACCCATTCTTCATCTATGTTAAATCCAGTCCCTTTCAGCTTTTGCGCGGTTTCAATAACATGATTGACATATGATTGCATGTTGTCCATGTTTTCTAACCTTGCTGAAATTAATGATCGTAGTAAAGTTATTTTTCTGGAAAAACCTGCGTCATCATAAAGGTTTTTTAACTTGTCCCACAGCTCCTTAGCTGTTTTCGTCTCTCTTATGTGTATATACAACGAAGTATCGATAGTCAGGATCAACTTCGACCTTGCTTGAGTAACTTTGGTGGCGTCAGTTTCGGTTCCCTTGATACACTGTAGCAAGTTATCAAGAATCAGGAAATTCTCCGCTGCAAACGCCCACTCATCATAATTTTCGCGGCCTTTAAGCTTGGGCACACTCGCGATATAATTATTACTATTATTACTAGCCATTATGCACTCAAAAAACAATTACTTGTGATACGGTAATACTGGGACCATAACCTATTGAGCAGAGCAAAAAAAAGGTACATACACACACTTAGAGATTCAACACAAGACTATATCATTTATTATATCTATGACAACACAGCATGGTCAATATGCCAATAGACGGCACCACGCTATTTCCTTTCTGTTGATATATTTTCAACAACTTTAAATTATATAAGCCTTTTTTTGCAAAAACGGTGTAAATATCGAAAAAAAATGGTGGATGATCATATGCCTGAATACTTCATGTAAATGCCTTTCTAATGACGTGCCGTACATTGCATATTCCCTATTTAAAATTAAGGGGTTGGGGAAGTGGAAGGGAGGTGGTTGACAAATGGCAGATGTCTGTATCGTAAAAATGTGACCCACTTAGAACAAGAATCGACGTGTTTCAGCATTTCCTTAAAATCTAATGAATACTGCCAAATATCGGGGTGGACTGTTTTCTGTGGCCCACTCTGTATAATATTCTGATAAGTGGATTGGTCTACGATGGAGCTGTGAATGACTAGCAAATTCTGTCTATCTAAGGACAATTGACTTTCCCTGT
Source organism: Hermaeophaga mercurialis (assembly GCA_951812935.1). Classification (NCBI taxonomy): domain Eukaryota; kingdom Metazoa; phylum Arthropoda; class Insecta; order Coleoptera; family Chrysomelidae; genus Hermaeophaga; species Hermaeophaga mercurialis. The sequence continues at coordinate 1,051,751 of OX638365.1, read as the reverse complement.
GCGATTATTTAAAGAGTCTTATTTAGTGAATTTTAAACTCGTTTTGCAATGCATCAAAGAGTTCTAGATATTTATTTTGAACCAACGCTTTAATCGAGTAAGTTTTGTTACACATAACATTTTTCCCACATACCGTTACAATTTCTGGTCCAAATTAAAAAGAAAAATACGGTTACAAAGGGCATTCAAAGTTATTCAAATATAAACTTGAAATAGAAGTTTTAAGAAAACTAAAGATTTAATGGTCCGTTTTATTATTCTTGAAAAAAATTGTATAAACATGTAAAACAGTAAAATACCACAATATTAAAAAACATTTCAAAAACTTAATTTTAATTACATTTTAAAAGTTAAAATATTAGAAAATTAGCCCATTAACAGCCACTTTTGTACAATAATTAAAAATAAAGAAGTCCCCCGCCAGAGTGCTACCAACTAACAAATGGGGGTAATAGACGGCTAATTCTGAACCTCCTGAGAAATGTAATCAAATTAATTTTGAGATTCCTGATTATGGCCTAAAAAGCCGAAAGCGCTCGACTGAATAATTTTCTAATATTCTCTTTAAAATACAAATGTCACTACTCTTTCCAGTTTCATCCAGTGGGTACACATTAAACCTTTACTTTATTTGAAGGTTGAAGGTCCCATTTGATAGTTTTGAATAATACACTTTTTACGAAAATTGAAGACATTTGCAGAATAATATTCTATTAATTAAGAAAAATTTATACATACATGTGTGGTGGGACTTCAAATATATGCTTGTTATCGTATTCTTTCACGGTCTTCCTGTCGTATACATAATAATATACATAATAATGATGCCAAACCATCAACAAACACAGCCAATTACACAACAACAAACGCATCAAATCAATACTTATCCACAAACAATGCCTTGTACAAGCGTATCTCAGCCACCACAGCAATCAGATCAACAGTGGCAAACTGTGACCAATAAAAAGAGACTACGAAGCCCAGAAGAGAATACTAGAATACAGAGACAAACAAAAATAAAAGATTACTGGCTGGGTACCAACGAAAAAGCTGGAAACATATTCAACAATCTTGAAATCGAAGATGAAGTCAACGACAATAAAGATGCCGAAGAAAAACCGTATGAGCCCAAGCCCCCCCCAATATTTATCGACAAAGTAGCCAATATCAACCCATTAATAACCCTTCTAACAACATTATGTCCTGAGCAGTACATAATAAAAGCCCTAGGAGAACAGAATGTCAAGTTACAACCAAAAACTGGAGAAGCATATAATAAAATTATAAAAGCTCTACAGGATAAGAAGACAGAATTTCATACCTACAAACCAAAACTCCACTACCAATTTTCTTTGTAGATCTACAAGTTAAAGAAAATAATAAAGAACTTTACAACACCAAACTGTTTATGAATACAAGTGTAATCTTTGAACCACCCCACCCTAAGAGGATAATACCACAATGTACTCGCTGTCAAAGGTACGGTCACACAAAAAATTTCTGCCAACGTAACTACAGATGTGTAAAATGCATTGAACCTCACCACACATCTGAGTGTCCAAGAATTATAAAAGACAATACAGTAAAATGTGTAAACTGTTTGGAAAACCATTCGGCTAACTACAGAGGTTGCAAAATACATAAAGAGCTACAAGAAAAAATGTATCCAAAACTAAGAGAAAAACAGACAAGGAACATAAATAGACCACACCGCCCGGTAAACCCAAGTATAACATTTGCACAAGCCGTGACATCCCAAAATCAAACAAATACAGTAAACAATGCAAATGCAGCAGTAAACTTTCAACAACCCAACGACCTATCAGAACTAAAAAGTATGATGAAAGATTTAATTTCACAAATGGGGATGATCATGAATCTCATTACAACACTAGTGACGAAACTTTCAAAATGAATACAATACAAACGCTCAAGGTAGTCGAATGGAATGCCAACGGCATGAGTTCTCACGCTCATGAAATCAAAACATTCATTACCAACTACAACATTGACGTATTCCTAATCGCAGAAACACACTTTACCAATAAAAATTATTTAAAAATACCTAAATATAACGTATATCACACAAATCATCCAGACAACACTGCCCATGGAGGAACGGCAATAATAATTCGCAGCAGTATAAAACATCATGAACTAGAAGGCTATAAAAAAGAACACATTCAAGCCACCAGCGTAGCACTAGACAGCAACACAGGCATCCTAATTTTATCAGCAGTGTATTGCCCGCCCAAGCATAACAATAAAAATACGGAGTACACTAACTACATAAGAACACTTGGAAATAAATTTATAAGTGGCGGAGACTACAATGCTAAGCATATACAATGGGGATCTCGTATGACAAACACTAAGGGTAAAGAACTAATGACCACAATCACAGGTAACAATCTTCATATCAAAGCAACAGGAGAACCTACCTACTGGCCTACTGACCCCGCAAAAATACCAGATGCAATCGATTTTTTCATCATAAAGGGAATCAACTCACACTATCTAAATATTGAAGGCAGTTTTGATCTTTCCTCCGATCACTCCCCTATAATATTAACCCTACATGATAAATTGATGGAAAAACAGAAAGAGCCGTACCTACATAATATTAACACTAACTGGGATTTATTTCGAGAAAAACTAGATGAAAACATTGAATTAAATATTCCACTCAAGACACCACAGAATATTGAAAAAGCTGTAAACGATCTGACGAAAGGCATTCAAAAAGCAGCTTGGTACGCAACACCTAATGAGACCAATAGTAAAACTAAAAATGAAAACCCAATTATTGTCAGAGAAAAAATTATAGAAAAAAGAAAACTTCGAAAAAAATGGCAAAAACATAGAACTGAAATCAACAAAAGAAACTACAACAAAGCTGCAACTGAATTGAAAAAGCTCTTACAAACTATTAAAAACCAAAACATTCAAGATTTCCTCGAAAAATTGACACCCACAGAAGCAACGGATTATTCCTTGTGGCGAGCAACACGAAAAATGAAAAGGCCTGTACAACAAATACCTCCTGTAAAAGACATCAAGGGAAGATGGTCCAGAAGCTCCAGCGAAAAGGCAAATGCCTTCGCACAATACTTAAGCAATGTCTTTAAACCACACGAAATGAGTACTAATGAAGAAGATAATAATGAAATAAAGAACTTTCTCGACATACCTTGCCAAATGGATCTCCCTATAAAAAAGTTCAAACCCAACGAGATTAAATCGGTAATTAAAGAACTAAATCCAAAAAAGGCACCAGGATACGACCTCATCACTGGTAAGATACTGCAAAATATAACCAAAAAGACAATAACGGCATTAACACAAATATTCAATGCAATATTGACACTCACACATTTTCCTGAACAGTGGAAAGTTGCAGAGATTATCATGATACCGAAACCTGGAAAAAATCCCAATGACTTGGCCTCATACAGACCCATTAGTCTCCTACCTATTATTTCCAAGGTCTTCGAAAAACTTTTTCTAAAGCGATTAGAACCGATAATAACAGAAAAATCTCTAATCCCACAGCACCAATTCGGCTTCCGCAGTAAACATGGAACGATAGAACAAACACATCGACTAGTCAAACAAATAAATAATGACTTGGAAAATAAAAGATACTGCAGCGCAGCTTTCATAGACATTAGTCAAGCGTTTGATAAGGTGTGGCATGAAGGACTTCTTTACAAACTAAAGCAAAACCTTCCTCAGGACTTTTATCTAATGATCAAATCGTATCTAATGAACCGTTATTCATTGGTAAAACAACAAGATTCACGCTCGGAAATATTCAAAATAGAGGCTGGCGTCCCGCAAGGTAGTGTACTTGGACCAGTACTATATCTGATGTTCACTTCTGACCTACCAACAACCCGACTAACGACAGTCGCAACTTACGCAGATGACACAGCCATTATTGCCTCTCATTCAAATCCTCAAGGAGCATCCAGAAATTTACAAGCCAATCTCTACAAAATAGAAAAATGGCTACAAAAATGGAAAATAAAAGCAAACGAGGCAAAATCCACCCATATGACATTTACATTACGTCGAGAGACATGTCCACCCGTCTATCTAAACAACAAACAACTAGCAGAGACAGACTCTACCAAATACCTGGGCATACATCTGGACAAAAGGTTAACCTGGAAGAAGCACATATTCACCAAGAGAAAACAACTTGGGCTCAAATTCCAACAAATGTACTGGATAATTGGCAGGCAATCACGATTATCACTCGAAAACAAGCTTCTTATATACAAAAGCATAATAAAACCTATATGGACCTATGGCATCCAGCTATGGGGCTCAGCCAGTAACTCGAACCTAGAGATTTTACAGCGCTTTCAAAACAAAGTGTTAAGGACCATAGTAGCCGCTCCGTGGTATGTCCCTAACAGAATAATAGAGAGAGACCTGAAAGTTCCCAGCATTAAAGAAGAAATCAGCAAATACAGCAATAAGTATGAAGCAAGACTAAGTGTGCACCCAAACGCGTTTGCTAGTGAATTATTTAATACCCATGGTGAAGTGCGTAGACTGAAGCGTTTCAAACCATCCGACCTACCTTCCAGATTTTAAACATTTCAAACATTCTTTTAGACTTAAAAAATTTTTTTTTTAAACATTTTAAATATTTTTGTGGATTTTAAACATTTTAAACATTCTTGTAAATATTTTAGACATTAGTTCGTAAGTTTGCAAAAGGGAAGTTTTCACTGGAAATCCTCCCTACATGTCCCATTTAGCAATGTCATAATTTTAACTTATTGTTCCTAAGAGGCACAGATTGTTAAATAAATTGGAGAAAAAAAAAAAAAAAAAAAAAAAAAAAAAAAAAAAAAAAAAAATTAAGAAAAATTTATACATACATGTGTGGTGGGACTTCAAATATATGCTTGTTATCGTATTCTTTCACGGTCTTCCTGTCGTATATGTTTAATTCCTTATAAGGATTCACCGATATCAGCACTGGACCAATATATGTCTGAAAAAATTACAGGAGTCATATATTTTCATTAATATAGAATTTGACACAATACGCGAAAATAAACTATTTAAGGATTGAAAAACTATCTAGATTGCAGAGTCCATATTATAATGATGTAAAAAATGTTTTTAAATGGTTATAAAGAGAGAATATTTGATTCACAACCCTATATATCTTCGGAAATTAATTAAAAATAAGAATATAAATCGTTTAAGTTCTTAAGTTTCAGAGATACAGGGTGCTTAAGTTAAAAAACATAAATCGTTTCTTTGTTCTAGTTCAAAAAACGAAAAATTTTTCTACTTCAAAGCTATGACATGGAATCTACCAAGAAACCTAAAATTCTGATGAAAAAATATCATGATTGACTAGTCTATCAGTGATCTTTATGTCAAAAATTAATTTTATATACTTTCTAAATGTCACAAAAATATTTTAATTTACTTTTTTACTTTACGTTACTTTAGGACCTCACTATATATAGAAAAGCGCTGCAAGCCTTCTAGGCCCTTGGCTTTTAGTGGCCTTAAATTTTTCTTTCTTCAAGTCTTGGGTCTTCCTTTCTTTTTCTTTCTTTTTCTTTCCTCCTCTCTTCTCCAGAAATTGTTTTTGAACTCTATTTGGGTTCATATGAAAAACATGTCCCAACCAACCGACTTATTTCTTGATTTTCTGGGTAATTGACGGTTTTCCATAAATATCTTGTTATTCGTTAGTCTGCTCCAAATTCCCTCGTTAGTGGGAAAGCTACTCAGCCAACGTCAGAACACATATCAGCCAGAAAATCCACACAGTTAGCGTATAAAAGTCAATAGAGGCCAAGGAAATAGATACAGTGACATTCTTAGATATTGATGGAGCTTTAACTATTATTCGTCAAACTCTATGATAAAGTCACTAACCAAAAAGGAAAGACCAAGTAGATAAAAGCCTGGAAAAAAGGAACGTGATATCCTCTTTAGGTGAGACCTCACTCGCAGCTCTGGCAAGACATGGCTTCCCGCAGGGAGGGATGCTGTTACCATTTCTATAGGGAGTAAACAACCTGTTATCAAAGACTTTCATTATTTAGGGTACTCTGATGAACAAGCAATAGTCATTAGGGGCAAATACGCTAACATAAATTCGGAGCGAACTTAAAGGGTGCAATGAGGTGGAACTCACGGTCAACCCTCAAAAACAAAAATAAATGTTTGGATCAGTGTTATTGATCAGTATTTAATTGGTCAAGTTATTTTACCGAATCGCACAAATGGTGAACCAGTCTCCGGATATATTTGACGAGGTGCCACTACAACTCTGGAACGTTGGTTTATGCATTGTGGAACACCGCTTCATTTTAGCATTATTATTAGAGACTTTTTAAACCATCAGTATCCAAATAAATAGATTGGAAAAGGAAATGATTGCCCCACAAATTTGATTTCCACGATCCAGACCTCAGCAGTTGTTACTTCTTTCTTTGGGGACCGTTGAAATAATTTGTGTTTCGAGCAGAATTGTGAAATTGCATTACGGATAAATATATATTAATTAGAAACAATCAACAGTTTTTGGATAAAATAGCGTTCAATTTTCGATGAAGAATAAGTTTATGCCTGAGAGAAAACGGTGATAATTTTGAACAATTTTTACAATAACTTTTCAGTGTAAATTGTGTATTATTTCTGTTGTTGGCTTTTCTATTAAATTATTGCTATTTTGCTATTTAAACGTTTTTCCTGATCGTCAAGTTTGACGTTTAATTTCATAGCCAACTTTTGAATTTTCGATTAGTGTAACACAGCTGCAATACGTGTTTTTAGTTGGGATTCTTGTTGAAAACGACAAAGTTTTCTGAAAAATAATGAGAGTCAGAAAAGTTTTAGAATGTAATTCCCCATGTAATAAAATAATATCTTTTTAGGTTCGTCAAAGGGTTAAGAAATTCTGTCTCATTTTAATGGTGCATCATCTTTTATGCAGGTCCCGTATGTAAAGATATCATGACTTATTTAACAGGTGTGGAATCAGCACATCGCGCACTCATGCAAATTTTTACATTAAAATGATACATACTATGTAAAATAATCTTACTTTATAACTTTGAGAGCGCGTGTTCGTAATTTATAAAATAGCGGGGGTATTTAAAATTTTATAAAATGGCATTTTTACTACACGGTCATATATACGTCGTATTATATCTATTAATTTATGACACAAGAATTAGCATAAATTATTAACAACTGTTCGGTATGTTCGGAAGTTCAGACTTTGGCGCCTGTCATTTAAAATTCATTTGTAAATAGAAAACGATCGTTCTACATCCACAGACGTAACAGTAACATATTTAAAGTTTGTGTAATTTTTTAACGATGGCACATTGACAATTTCCCGAGCAATATCGACTTCTCCACCTTTTAAAAGATTCACAATACTGCAGATAGTTGGAAAAACAGGATTTTTATTTAAAACACTTTCCAATTTCGATTTCACACGATCAGCAACGGTTCCAGAAATTTGAATAATCAATTGGCGGAGATCAAATATTAGGTGTAACGGCTCAACTAGAGAGTATTTGTCTAATGTGGGTGAATGCTAGAGGCCAGGAATAGCTATTGGCAATCTCGAAAAATTGGCATGTATATAGGTTAAGCCATCTTTTATTGTTGGAGTCGAAAAGGCTTGTTGTGAATTCGAGATAGAAAGTGCATCATTTCATTCAGTTGTTCTACCACACGTTTCACCTCGTCAAAATAACAATAATAATAACTTGGTGCCTCTATCTATGTGCCCCATCTCGTCACAATAGGCTTTGGTGGTAAAGGTATATTAGGAATTTTTTCATTAAATATTTTCGTACGAGATGGAGCTTTTAAAAATACTTTTTTAACGCTAGAAATGAACTTATTTACATTAGGATAAGACGCGCTCTTTATTAATATAGTTGTTCTCACCACCCTTTAATTTGAGACTGTCATTGACACATTCAAATACTGTATCGGCGTTTGTGCGTTTTAGTACCCGTACCGATATTAAATGGGGTCGCATTGGAACCAACTCGTCCATCCCCCCAATTATCACCTTAGCGACGTTTTGCTCTTTAATGTTGGTGGTTTCGTCAACAGAAACCCATAAGTCTTTGCCATGCAATTCTGAACTGATGTCAGCTTTAACTTGATTGTACACTGACAATAAATAGTTTATTCTTAGGGTAGACTCCGCAGGTACACTAAAACTGCTGTAGTTTTCATTAAATACAAGTTTGTAAACATTGTCTAAAATCGGGTTTTTCTAATGTAGTCCATGGAATGTTGCAAGTCACCATCATTTTAACTGAATCAAAATTAAAACGTTGCTGTCGTTCTCTGGCACTTACATTTCCACTAGAACATGCTTGATGTTTATCTGTTTTAACGTGCTGTAAAATCTGTGACTTTTTTACAGGATACCACTTTGTCACAAATTACACAAAAGACGATAGATAACACCATTAAATTTTCATTCCGGAAAATCATATATCCACCGCTCTATAGTCGAAAGAGATGGATTTTTCCGCGACATTTTAAGAGTTTTTAACGGTATAATTTGTCACTCGAAATTCAGTTTAATAAAAACTTAACTAATCAAAAAATGGGTTTTCCTTCATCGTTTAGGTAGATACTCAAAGGGCTTTCGTTATAATTCGGCCAGCTATCTCTTGTTTATAAAATCCCAAACAAGCTGGCAATTTGTAACATAAACAAAAACTTTTAAACTTATCATGCTTGTAAACATATGACACATAACTCACGTTAAAATCCACTTGTTAAATAAACCATTTCTGCCAAATTGAATAACAAATCATTCTGTTTTTAATGTGAAATAAAATGACACATTTATGTTGAAAATATACGTTTTTAAATTCCGATAGGAATTATTCTGTTTTTATTTCATATCGCTTTAAGTGTATACCGAAAAGCATCACTGAGCAACTTATAAAATTCCGAATGTTATTAATTGTTATTTAGTATTAATTAATATTATCCATCAGAAATTTAAAAATAAAAAGAATAAAAGAAATTTTCTAGCATTAAATCGACAAATATTCTTATGTGAAATCCGTACCTGGAATGACATATTAAAATACGGGCCCTGGATCACCCCTTTAGAATGCTACAATTAAACTCTACTTACTGTCGATTAATAATTTTGGTACACTCACAATATATATCCAATTTGGTTTTTCTAAGTTCAAGTATAACTGACATATTAATTTTTTGGAAATTCGAAATCTCATTTCAAGGCCTATAACTTCTCAGGAGTGCAATTTAATATAGAGGTAAGTTGCATTAAATCACCATATTTTAGGTTCCCCTACAAGCCCCTGCTCTATGTCGGTTTTATACGAATCGCCTTGTATGTCTGGATACACTCTGAACACATTATTGAATATATACTCTCTAAAGATATTTTTGTTTTAGGATTTTGAAGAAATGTGCTTATCTTTTTGTCAGTATTGAAAGTAGTATCGATATTATATTAGTGGCTTAAAATCCTGAATATACTGTCAATGATTCCTTTGATGTGATATAGTTAAGCTTTAGCGATTGATTATTCTAGTTCGTTTACAGGTTTTTCTCGATTTGGTTTGAATCAACTCTGATCATTTTTAGTAAGAATGAAAATGCCAAAGAGTAGTATGTACTTACATAAGTAAAACTATTAGAAAATACAGTATAGAACTTTTACAAAAGGAGGAAACCTGATCAAAGGATATCTGAGAATACAGAAGAAGAGTGGACTCAAATTGAATCAGTAATTCAAGTAGAGGCTGACCAAATATTATCAGCGGCCAAAAACAAGGAAACAAAATGATCGATACGATGATGAATGTAAAAGAGCCGCAGAAGAGGGTAATAAATGTAAAATTAAAATGATATAATTTGAAGGAGAAAATAGTGTAGATGCAGAAATGTTGATAGAAGGGGAAGATACTCTACAACTTATTGTAGTAGAATTAATAAAAAAATGTTTGGAGAAGAGAAAAAATACCTAAGACATAGTTGGAACCAATTTTATGTCCCATAGATAAAAAGGAGAGAAGAATTAAGAACAAAGTTGAAAACATACTGGGGCAGTGGCATACTGGTTTTAGATCATATAGATTAGTAATGGATCCTATGAGCACAATCTGGCCTTGAATATGCTGTTTATAGAGTTTAGGAAAGCATGTGACACACATTCTACGGGGCCTTAGAATATTTTGAAATTCCGAAGAAAGTACTAAACTGCAAAGTAAATATTAAGAAGAGAGTATCCGAAGGTTTTGAAATTAATCGCGGTTTCAGAAAAGGTGATGCACTATCGTCCACTATTTTTAATATAATACTTAAAAAAGTATTAAGGGAGAGTAATATACAAGGTGAGTACTTTTTCATGTTTTCAACAGAGAACTTCGAAACTAGCAGAGTTAGGAAGATGGTTAAATGAGGAAAGATTTGCTGTTTTGCAAGCCGAATTAAATACCATTTTTACGAAAAAAGATTTTCCTTTTTCCTTAAATGCAATTTTGGTGTTGGTTTCACAAGAAACTGTTAATATAAAATTTCCAGATTAACAAAATCTACAATTGATGGTTTATTCAATTTCTCAAATTGACTTGTCATTTTTGACTTATGACACAAACTTACAATTTTTTAAATGGGAACCATAGTTGACTATAGTCTTTTTAAAAATGTATCTTTGTGAACTCTTCAACGGTATAAAACTTAATTATGCTTATTTTGAAAAGAGCCGATTTTTTAGGTTCTTTTATTTTTGATAGGTATAATATATACTGTTAGTTGGCGTTGTAGAATATTTTTCATGTCAAAAACTAAACAAATAATGAGAACAACAAAGTTTTTTTATTGATTTAAATTAAAAATGAAATTAAATTAATTTTAAAAATCAAATTCAGTCGACTATTGCAGATGTTCAACACCCATTATTAATGCATAAGTTGCATCTTTCTAAAACATTATTTGAAGCTTTTGTATTAGATAGTCAATCAAGAGAAGTAAAAGCGTCTTGGACTGCGTCCTTTGTATCATACGTTTTTTGGTACACTCTATTTTTTATGGGTCCCCATAAAAAGAAATCCAAAACTGATGGGTCCTGAGATCGGGGTGGCTATAAGGCTGGTGCATTTCTGCCAATCCTGAATTAGGAAAGATTCGATTTAAATAATAGTGAACATATCTGCAAAATTGTTCTGGAGAAAGCGGAGATAAAGATTACCAGTGAGACTGATATTGAAGATATAAGGACCAAATAGTCTTGAACTAAGAATTCCACACCACACATTCAATTCAAACTTAATCTAAAGTCTTCCTTATTCAACACGATGAGAATTTTCTTGCATCCAAATATGTTCATTATGTCTGTTGAACATTCCACAGTTTGTAAATTGAGTATCATCGATCCACAAAACTTTCAATTTAAACTGTGGATCAGCGGCACACATATTCTGGATTCATCTGCAGAATTCTAAGCGTTTTAACATTTAACTTTACATGAGTTTTTTGTGAAGTACCCGCTTCTATTTGCAGTTGTCTTTCCGAAGCGCTATGAACACATGCTAGAACATTTATTTCAAAAACTTCATTTGTTCGATATCTTCTTTTTGGTTTTTTAAAAGTAATCATACTGGCCTAAATTTTCGTAGAGTCTTCTTAATTCAGGTAAGCGAAGTTGTCAGCTTTCGAAATAAAGGTTAAAATATTGAATATCTGACCGCATCTGTATTACATCGAATGTAACACTAAACTATATCACGCTTTTCTCCATTAGAAAAATTCATTGTTTTTAATATTTTAAAATAATTTTAATTATTATTATTTAATAATTCCGTAAGAAAGGTTAACAAAAATTATTTAACACAATTTGATATCTGTCAAATAAAAACAATTCATTTTCATAGCCAATTATGCTAATAGTATACCTCGTACCTATTAAAAATAAAAAATTCTAAAAAATCGGCTCTTTTCAAAATCAGAAGAATGAAGTTTTATACCGTTGAAAAGTACATAAAAATATATTTTTAATAAAACCAGAGCCAACTATGATTTCTATTTTAAAAATTGTAAATTTGTGTCATAAGTCAAAAATCACAGGTCGATTTAAAAAATTGAATAAACCATCAATTGGATATTTTGTTAATCTACAAATTTTGTATGTATTGTTTTTTGTGATACCAACACTAAGATAGCTAAACGCATTTAAAGAAAATCATAAAAACAGCAAATCTTTCTACATTTAACCATCTTTCTAAATCTGTTGGTTTCGATGATCTCTGTTGAAAACATGAACAAAAAATCACCCTGTATATATAAAGGGAATGAGACATTATCAAAAATTCCAAAGTATTACATATGCGAATGATTTGATCTTAATAACTCACAGAGAAAGAGAACTAAAGGAAGTATTCAGAAGAGTAGTATTAAAAGCAAAAGACTGGTTTGGAGATTAATATGTACATACATCTAGAACAAAATATATGGAAATACGAGGCAAAGTAAACTTAGTCGGACAACGCTCAAAAAAAGATGCAGGCTCATAAATTTGATATAGTGTAAGTATAATTATTACATTTTAAAAACTTACATAGATGACATGTTCTTTGAATCTTTTTTGCAAATTATCTACAAAAACTTCTTGGTTGGTGAAATCTTCCAGTAATACTGCATCTTGAACTCCCACTCGATCTCTATCGTAAAGAAGCTGTTCCATAGTTGATCTGAAAAAAATATAAAATATGTAAAAAAAATTAATGTTCTAGATGTATAATAACGATGAAAAAAGGAAGGATCGGTCTGCTTGTGCTTAAATTATTAAATTTCTATATTCAAAAATTAATTTTCATAGCTGGGCGGTTATACCTCACTCGACCATTCACTTGATGGCTTCTAATTAACAGTGCTGTAGTGCTTTTAGTGCACAGGAAAATAGTAACAAAGTCTACACAGAATACGATTTAATAGTTAACAACAATATATTAAAATTTACCTCAGGCTAAAGTTTAAGCCAATGTCAATATGTTAAAAAAATTAATAAACATTCTTTATGGCATGATTAACTAAAAGATATAGGAAAATGTTTTATGGATTTAATAACATATAACAAATTATTTAGCATGTATTTTTTTCTAATAGTTCAAACGATTTCTATTTCTATTTTTCATATTTTCTACTACGTTCCTATAAAATTATAAAATAATGTTATGTGCGAATAAAGAAATTATAGCTATGACATCATCGACGATTGTTACTAATGTAACAGATGGCTTTTTAGAAAATAAATGAGATCCTTATTCCGTATTTTGACCCTGGATGAATTATAATTAAAAATGGATATAATATTCAGTTTCTCGAAGTCATACACGTTTAACCCGATAACCACAAAATGTTTTTATTTCCTGTTGGAAGTCTCAGATTCTGAATTATGATAATAATAATAATAATAATAATAATAATAATAATAATAATAATAATAATAATAATATGTCTTTATTTAACAAGTGTGCTCTTACAACAGTTGCACCAGGAAGGCGAAGATTAGCTTAGAGCTACTTTTTAACTCTTAACCTTCTTTAACATAAAAATTAAAAAAAAATAATACTTATATATCATTGCTTGGCTGACAATATGTCCTTAAAAGTACACCGATATTTAAATAGAGATAAAATGGACATAGTAAACAATATTGCAATAATTTAAAACTGAAAGAACTAAAGTTTCGCTTAGTTTTTTACGCATTTTAAAATGTATTATATGTTTATTGACATAAAGCATATGTATTCTCATATAAAATTTTTGAACAAGTGTACTTATATGGCCTTTAAATCTTAATGACTGATCTGTAATCAGACCTAAATTTTTTGCTTGTTCCGACAAATTTATTGCAACATCATCTAATTCCAGTTGTATCGAATTCTGAATATTTAATCTTTTATATTTACTACAAAATAGAATAGCGGTTGTCTTTGATGGATTTATGGGTTAAATTGTGTGCTTTGGAGAACTAAGATATTAGAGATCTTCCTTCTTAAGCACCAACCGAGAATAATACTCATGGAGTCTTATAACATGTAAACAGTTTACCTCTAGTATGTATGCTGATTATATGAATTTTGCTCAGTTCTCTTATTATTATTATTACTATTATTATTAATAATTCCCTTGCAGGTTTTTTATGGTATTTATTGATTCTCATAAAGCGATAAACTTCACAAGAGCTTGAAATAGGTACTATAAATTTAAAAACTATAAAACGAAGTGAGAAATAATAGTAAATTTAAATTCAACAATATACCTATTTACACATCTTAATTAATGTTCAGAATTTATTATATGGATATGCTATAGATACAGAATAATGTAGTTTTAATGATATCATTAAGGAAAAATTAAACTGATTATATCTCGTCGATTTAAAGTATTTAGAAGATAAGCACGCAATTACTGAATTTTGTCCAATTTCAATTAATGAAACTTGTTTTGTTGTCGTCTTGCTCTCAAGAACAATACAGATAGTGTACCGCTGTCAGAATCTAAATAAATCTTTCTTAAATATTAAGTTCCATTGACACGCGATAACTACTAATTATCGTCACACAGGGGGTACCAATTCCTTTTCGATTAACATTGTTTTGGTCTTGAATCAATTTTTTTTAAATGTACCTTATTAGTCTAAGGAGACCATGCATTTAATTAAATGAGGCGCGTGCATTTGTTCTGAACAAAAAGTATCTAATTTGATTTACCAAAAGCAATTGAGCCCAACCAATCGCTTAAAAAATATGAAATAGGGTGTAATGAAGTTACGTTTTACAAAAGAAAAAATGCTAACTAAATCATATTAATTAGTCTCGGATTCATTATATTACTTTATTGAGATTGTAAACTTTTAATTCCCTGTACAAAAGGACAAACTGCATATTTAGGTATAAAATTATAAATTGGAGCGAATTGTAGTTATCTATATGTGCAACATTTTTATGCGCCATTCACCATTGGTCGATTGGTACTTAAGATTGGTAGATCTCGCAGCCCAGAAGGCGAAAGCGCTATATACTTAAGTGTATCAAAGTGTAACACTGGACTGCTGATCCGATCCATAATTGTCCCGATCACATAAGCATCAGTGGCATAAAACTGGGTATACTGGGGTGGCTTTGTGTTTTCACTTGCATTAAATTTATTGTAGATATATTTTTAGTGAATGTATTGAACATTTTTTTTATTTAAATCTCTCTTTTATTGCCATCTCTTTAATTTGAATAAGTTTTTAGTAATTTCCGAATAGCAACCGGTATCCAGGTATCGTTGAGGAAAACAAATAAAGCCTGTTTTCCACTACTTTCAGATTAAGGTAATTTTTTAATCAGACCCCTTTATTATAATTTCTCAGAATAACGATAGATTGACTCTTAAAAATAAAAAAAAATAAAGTGTAAATAAAAATTAAATTAATTGTTTCAACTCTTACTTTGTCGAAACTATCCATAATAAATATAAAAAGATAATTTATACTTTTCATATTTAAATAAAAATTGTTTTATTTATTTAATTTGCTTATTTAGTATCAAATCGAGACTGTAAAATCTAGGAAAACGTAGGGACGGACATACTGCAAATGAAATGAATGAAATTCATTTCAAGTTTTAACATGAAATTAAGTCTAATCTTGAAATTATACGCCGTATCTAAGCTCCATAATCGGCAGTTTTTTTGAACAAGGTTTTCAATCACAAT
Organism: Hermaeophaga mercurialis; assembly: GCA_951812935.1. Taxonomy (NCBI): domain Eukaryota; kingdom Metazoa; phylum Arthropoda; class Insecta; order Coleoptera; family Chrysomelidae; genus Hermaeophaga; species Hermaeophaga mercurialis. Next base: position 1,035,983 of record OX638365.1, on the reverse strand, counting down.
TCTTAACTTTATAGAACTCTACACAATAGATAACAAATATGAGTTACAACGCAAACGATTTTGTGCAATTTTTAAATCCATTATTATGTTTTTGTCTTCCATTGTGCGGCTGCAGTTTACTAGGGTTGGTTTTGATAATCTGCCAAAATTTACAGGTTATTTAAATTGAGGTACCTTTTTGCCACCGGCTGTAATTTGTAGGTACTGATTATTAAAATCTTTACTTTAATTTACATTTGCTCCTGTTTAAAATAAGCGAGATGTCTACCTTTGGTAAAACCGCAAGTGCTTCATTTAAGATAATATTATCACTAATATTTTAAACTCAACGCTAACGAAAACTTATAACGACATAATTTCAGATTTCAAATATAAGTTTTTTATTTATTAATTTTGGATAAGTCTACTTTATGGAATTTATTACAATAAGAATGTCATAATGTAAGTAGTCCTACTTAATTTTATTTTATTAACAGAAAAAACTTTTATAAGTATTGAAATGCACCTGAGTATTGTCCAATTATTATGTTGATGCTTCACTATTTATTATCAAACACTTTTTTATTCAATATTTCTTATTTTTAACTCGTACAAAATCAATGGGGATTAGTGCTTTTAAACGATATTGCAAGAAAAATTCTAAACTGTAACAACTATTTAAAGATTAGATTATAAGCGTTCAAACAAATTCTAAACAGCACAATCTAAAAGTCACTTTAATAAATACTAAAACACTAACGATTTGGACTATTTTCTATTGACAATAATATTATAAAAAAAAGAATCGTACAAGTAATATACCCGTATAGTTATATTTATATTTTTTCCAATTTAGATGAAGTAACACATCTGTTCTATAAAATGGTTTGATTTAATAAATTATGTAAAAACATTGACTTTCTCTTCACTTAATTAAAATTAGAAGCTATACATTTAAGTGAGAAAATAAGTATATAATATCTTTCGGAAATAATATAACAGTCACTGTGAATATAACACATTAAAAACGTTACAGCAAAAGACTACATAGATCAAGCGAAAATATTGACATACCAGATGTTTTAAATGCGGCGTATCCAATTTGGTCCAAGCATTAAAGTTCTTAAACCACAACTACCTATAACACCGGCTATAGGCAAAAGATAAGATATATTTTATCTAGAATTATCTCATATATTAACGTCAGCTACTAATTTAGAAAATCCTTTATATTCATATCAATATCAATAGGCGACAAAAATATAATTTATATATATAAATATAAAAAATATGATAAAACAACGTCAAAAAATTTACTAAGTGAAACTAAAAATGTGACAAGCTTTTTGTTAGTGATTTGATGAAATAACTTATTATTACTGCTTATCCCTAAAGCATTCCTTTTACAACATAAAATGTAAAAGAAGTTATTTACAAAATTATGCATTTCTATAGATTTTATACATTGACGCTACAGAAATTATACATACATATATTGACGCTTTATAATGCCCAGTCAATATATGGTCGTATGACATCTCAAGTTAAATTTAACTTGAAACGAATTGCCGAATTACAACCTTAGTTTTTAAATGAATTTAAATCGTAATAACCAAGTTACCAGGGTATACTAAAATTTAGTTAGAGAAAAAATACGGGGTTTCCAAATTTTCTTTGTAAAAGTAGGCTATTCAAATCTTGTTTATTTCCTTAACAACAAATCACTAATGATTTGTTGCATAAAAATCTTGAAAAGTTTAATAAGTTTAACAATTAATGATGGTCTCAGGTGACGATGATACAAAATGTTCATACAATAGCTTCATTTTGGAATTTCACCTTTTAGGAGTAGTTTTGACTTATTAGGCATAAGAATATAATGTAGGTGTGTGGTTTAAGAAAAGGAAATATAAATAGAAGAGTGAGAGAGAAATATATTTGTTTTATGTTTAGCTATAAAGTGGAAATTTTTGTTTATAACATTGTGTTGTTTTCAATTTTTTTGGTAAATTGTTAATTTATCATTAGGACCACTGATGTTGCCAATACTTTTAGTAAATTAAAGTGCAATACAATTTTATGAACTCATCAAATTTTCCTGTTTAAAATTTGTAAGTTGAGGATGTTCCGTCGCATTCATGTACTCTTTCATTTAGTTATTGAAATTAGATTATAAATTATGCTAGATAAGCAATTCATCAGAGAGACAACATTATTTTTCAGTAGTCATTTTATTACTAGTACAAAAAAGTAACCATAGCAACGGATAAAGAAAGAGGTGTATGTAGCGTTAATTTATTAGAACTCTCATTTTGATATTTTAGTGTTAAGAATTTTTCCACTTTACAAATTAGCACATTTAATAAATATATATAAATATTTTTATCTATGTAAAACTTATTTTATTTTCAAATCGTTATTGCAACTCTTCAAATCAAATATTTCTTAGAACATAAAACATTACTTGTCGTTTCTTTTACCACAAAATTGCACATTTAATAACTATAACGTAATAATTCTTTTATTTATTTAAAACTTATTTCAATTTCAAAATTTTAATGAAACGTTAAGCGGAGTGATTTAACAATAAAGGCCGATTCCCATCTAAGCAGCACCGAGCAGAGCGACGCAGCGTAGAGCGTAGCAAAATTTTTTAGGTCAATTCCCATCTAAGCAGGAGATGAAAAGTACCGACGCGACAAGCGAAGCAGCAAATGTGTCTCGTTGACTTTTTGTTTTATGAAAAATCACTAGTAGAAGGCTTAACAAGACGTGATTTACGAGGAGGGTTATTGGTGAACTCTCTGATGGTAACTTTACTGGGTCATAAAGCAAGATTAAGCAAACCAGCAAAGACAGACTCACTTACACCAATTTTGAAAGAACAGTCATGATCCTTGGAGGTCAAAAGTTTAACTAGTTAATCAGCCTCATTGAGATTTGCTTCTTGAGAACATAAGATTTCACCTGGTCTGTGGAAATTGCTGGAGTAACGTTATTTAGATATACAAATCTAAGTCACTACCAACCTCTTCAGTGCTCTCAACCATCCTGGGAGAAGAAGTAGGGGGTGGAAAGGAAAAGTGTTCAGACCCTTTGTTAAAATTTAATGAAGGGGATTTAGACCAAAAAGTAACAACTTGAAGCGGGAGTTATAGATGGGGAGAAAATTGATCAACTTATTTTGAACGTTAACAATTATAATGAATTATAATGAATGAATATGATATGACTAATAAAAATTACAGTAAACAAAATAGAAGGGAGATTATTCGGAAATATGGAAAAATATTCGTGACATTTTCAATTTGTGACATACTATTAAAGTCGTTTCATTTTCTGTTTTAAGAAACAATGTTATTCTTCACAAAAAATATTTGGTATTTCTCAAGATGACTATATAGAATCCTCCGCTTCGTTCTGCTAGGTGCTGCTTAGATGGGGATCGGCCTTAACCGTACCAAAGATTTCATAAAACATAAAACATTACTTGTAACTTCTCATCTGACAATTGAATCAACTGCCTAATTATAATAAAATAAATAAAATACAACAAAACATTACTACTATATTTTAATATAAAATAACTTTAACAATGTAAAACAATCAATAGCCAGTATTTGCGAACTTATCGTAGAGCTTATGTTACTTAAACGCATCAATGAAAAAAATATTTTGAGGTGCAGCATAAACTCTTTCTAATCATACTTAATAATTTTCAAGTATTTACAATACAGAAAAATAAATAAAAAAATGCTTTAATACACATATTCATCAATCACAGCTGATATAATGTACGAGTCTAGATGACGTGTTCCCACCGATAACTAGCTTGTTCATCACCGGTCTTATATTTCTGATCTGAATTAGGATTAGAAGATATCTGTAATGAGTTTATTAAGCAGGTGAAGAGTATTCAGGGCAAATTTAATAAGTCCACTGAATCAATTAAGAACCAAATGGCTAAGGAGATTAGGATTTTGAAGGAAGAAGTTTTACAGACTTCGTGAAAGCAATATTGAGTTACTTACTCACTAATAAAAAGTGTCAGCATGGTGACAAATTTTCTGTAAAACCTACTGCAATCAAAAATGTTCCACGCCAATTAATCAACAATTATCCACTCAATCCAGAATTTCCGAATGTTCTTCTAAGGGACTTTCTAAATCCCTTTCTTAAAATTTTAACAAAGGGTCTGAACACTTTTCCTTTCCACCCCCTACTACTTCTCCCAAGATGGTTGAGAGCACTGAGTGGTTGGTAGTGACTCACAGGCTGACTTTAGCGGAGTTGAGATAATCAAATTTTTACATGTAAATAACGTTACTCCAGCTATTTCCACAGACCAGGTGAAATCTTATGTTCTCAAGAAGCATAATATCAATGAGGCTGATTTACTAGTTAAACTTTTGATCTCCAAGGATCATTATTGTTCTTTCAAAATTGGTGTACGTGAGTCTGTCTTCGCTGGTTTGCTTAAGCCTGTCTTATGGTCCAGTAAGGTTACCATTGGCAGATGCATGTTGCGCTGCAAACACATGCGGGTGTTCCAAATTTTCGTTTACTCTTACTATCTTGAAATAGAAAGTTTATATATTTTCTAAAAGGGACACAAAAACTCATGCGTAAGTTATAGTGATGATCACAATTCAAGGATATCAAAAGAAATATAAACAAAGAAAATTTAAGAATGAGCGAAGGTCAGATTACTGTGTACGCGGATAATATTGTCATAGTAACGAAGATCATGAATAAAATTATTTTAAAATTGACAAAAGAATGCGAAAAGTTGCTAGTAAGCATAAATATCTAAAATACAAAAATAATGAGATATGGAAAGCTTTGTGAAAATAAAATGATAACAAATGGGGGATAAGAAATTGAGAAGGTAGAGAAGTGTAATAGAGAACGAAAAACAGAGATAGACCAAAAATAACTGCAGTTACTGAAAAGCAAATTCTTAACCAAAGCTACCAAAATAAATATTTACAATCTATTATTAAGACCAGTGATAATGTTTAGAGCGGAGACTATGACAATGACGAAAAGAAATTAAGAGGAACCGAGAATAATGAAACGAAGAACAATATTAGGGCCAGCAAAAGTTGATGAACGTCAATACAGAGAGCAGATGAACCATGAAATATTGAAGGAAGAAGATATAGTAAAAATAAAATAGCTTGGCCTTGTATCGAGAAAAGGAAAGGAAGCAATAACTTACTTAATGCTACAGAAGGAATGCTGGAGTAGGAGAAGACGAGGAAGATCCCGACCTAAGTGGTTGAGAGAAGTAGAGGAAGATTTTAACAGAATGGGATCGTCTAAATAGTAGAAAAAACTATGCACAGGACTCCATGGAAAAAGATAAACGAGAAAATGTTGAAATAATAGGGATTTATTTATCCCTCAAAGCGGATCTAGAAAGCTTTATGCAGTTCAATCCCACTAGAGGTATTTTCACTTTTGTATATACATATAATATGACGTAAAAATTCAAAATCGCATACTTCCGGTTTCACCATGATCGTGATCTTATTCAAATTAACAAAAAAATGAAGCAAAATTACATACAAAGTAGTAATTTAAAAAAAAGCATCTGCATTTATTTCATTAACGATTAAATTTAAGAATTCCAGTTTTTAGGTGATACTCATTTTTTTTTAAATGAAACCTAGATGGACTACTCTGTATTAGCTCTTTCAAATACAAGTAAATAATGTACATAGTAAATTCATATATAAGCAGTAATTTATAATTTTCTAATTTCTGTTAAAACAACATCATCCTGGATCGCCTTCACCTGTTTAGGTAATGTAGTAATAGTTTAACATATTATTGTGCTTAATTAAAAAAATAGACCAATTTTGCAGAAAAGTAAATAGAATACAATATTTAAATTTATATATAATTAATGATGTGTTCAAAATGGCCACCACCATCCTTGTACAAACAGCATTGCACTTTCTTTATCAAATTAATATTTTGAAACACTTCTGGTGTTACACTGTTAAATGCTTGTTCTAAATCTTCCTTTAAGATCTATGTACTCTTGAGCAAAATTAGTCTATTTAATTTTTCTTTAATTTAGCACATTATTATTTGAAAACATTATATTGTCACATTATTCTACTTGGGCTGCAGAAGCATGTTGTTAATAGAAATTAGAAAATTATAACTTACTACTTTATTTAGGAGCTAAGAAAATTACTATGTACCTCATTTTACTGGTTCTTGAAAGAGCTATTTAATATAAAGGGTAGCCCATGTATGCTTCTATTGAAAAAAGGAAGTTTCAGTAATTTTTAAATTTAATCGTTAATAAAATAAACGCACATACTTTTTATGAAAAACTAATAGTTTCTTTGTGATTTTGCTTCACTTTTCGTTAATTTGAATAAAGTCACGATTACTAGATTTAAAATTTTTTGAAAAACTTTAAAAGAAGTATAGGTAAAGTGACAGTTAACTAGTATGTATTTGTTCTATTTAAATTTTTAGCTTTTACATCACTTTCGGTGAAACCAGAAGTTCACCATTTTAAATTTTTATGTCAGATCATTCAAAACTGGTGGTAATATTAACCTGAATTTTATAAAAAATATGCCAAAGTTATAAGGGTTGTGTTTAGCTCGTTAACACCCGGTATGTATATAGCTTGGGCAAAGCGACTATCGAGCCTGAACCGAAATCCTCCAAAGAAAAAGATTACAAAATCCGAAGATGAATAATTTGCAGAAGGAATCTATTCAAAGGATTGAAGACCCAACAAAAGAGCAAAGTGAAACCGGTGAAGAGAAACAGGGTCCTAGAAAGTATTGTTATTTGTTCTATTACTCAAAAAGAAATTTCAGTACCACTAAAACAAAATTCACTACTGCTACAGATGTGGTTAACCGGTTTATTGTGAACATGTTATAAAAGGGTATCCTGCCTGCGTTTAAAAGTAATTTATAAGTGTTATTATTTTTTTCCAAATAATCAATAATGTATCTTTATTAAACTTTTTTCATTTAAAAAAAAGTTTTTAAATTCTTTAGTTATGTTTTTTTAAATATATATATATATATATATATATATATATATAATAAAACAAAAGTTATATGTCTAATATAGTAATTGTCAAAAGAAAGTTTATAGTTAATACTAATGTTGTATTTTTTATTAAATAAGGCGGTTATCCTATACAAAAAATCAGTTTGATACATGAATTAATTCAATGGTGTCGAAAATGTACACATAAATACTAATCAGCACCCAAAAATTCACCGTACCCTTCTAGGATTAATCTAACATTTATCTGTCAATATATAGGGTGGCCAAACGAAAACGAAACAGAGCCATTATCAGGAACTGCGTCAACATTTTAGAAAAACACAGGGACTTGTCGATTTTTGATCAAAGGGGGACACTTTTTTCCGGTATTTTCGACTTCGCTGCTTACACGAAGCAGCGAAGTCGAAAATACCGGAAAAAAGTGTCCCCCTTTGATCAAAAATCGACGGGGCTCTGAATTTTTCTAAATCGTTGACGCAGTTCCTGATAATGGATCTGTTTCGTTTTCGTTTGGCCACCGTGTATGTATTTATTCGCACCGATGCTATCATAACTTGCTTGCCGTGAAACAAAAGATCAAAACCAAACAAGAAAGGATTAAAACAGCATTTAAATAAGTATCAAAAAGAAAAGATGGAGGTAACACCATCTGTTATAATTAAAACTACTACTTTGTGTCAGAGGCTACTATCAGTCATCCCGTTTCAATAATGCTCCTATCAGAACTTTTTATCTTTTTATCTTTTTATTTTTTAGAAACTAACAGGGGGAAAGGAATTTAGACCATTGTATACGTTCTGTTAAATTATTTTTCAATATTTTTGATAATTTTTGTTTTTATTTTAATAGTACAAATAGGGGATGATTGGGTTTACTGTATATTGTTTTGAATTAATTGTTCTATTAAAATAATTAACAATGACTGTAAATTAAGCTGTCTTCCTGTTTGTTATTACTATACCACTGTATTTCATTCGAAATGGAACTGCAAATATTTCAATATATTGTTTATAAATTTCTGTTACATAAACCTTTTATTAATTTTTTAAAGACGTGAAAATGTTTTATTTTATTTAGTCGTCGACTTCCGTTCCGTTTACACAAATAACAAAAGAAACTAGAAATTTCTCTTTTCTTTTTAAGGAATGTCCATTCCGCTTTTATTCTTATTCATTTACCCATCGATTGTTAGTTAATGACCTTGCTCACCTGGTTTTAAAAAACTATCAGTAAAAGTAATTAAGATAACAAGTTCCCTTTTGTGGCTTCCTATTCTATTAAGGGAAAGGTCCAAATTTTTAATGCCAAGTACATTTTTTTAATTAAAAGGTTCAATTGTATTTTTTTTTGCTACAACCATAAATAATTTTGTAACGTCATATGGTAATGTTACATTTTTAAATATTTCCAGACAAATCAACAAAAAAAAAAGAAACAGTAAACCCCTATATACATAAAATTATACTGCGATATGATTGTAAACATTTTAATAAATATCTACTTACAATAAAATACTAAGATTTTATAAGTTACTTATTAGAAAATCAAATTTCAAAGAATAACCAAAGCATTTAGCAAATTCAAAAAATAAAGCAATTATATTATAAAAGAAAGGCTAAAAATTTTTTGTATTTTAAAGTGTGTAAAATTCATTTATTAAGAAGATATGTGTAAAAGAAATATATATATTTCTTGAGTCAAAAATGTGTCAAGCGCTTTCGGCAATTGCAATCTTACTGCAAATGTCCATATAAATGCGTCAAATCTGGCAGTAACCACAACTTCACCTCATGTGAGAAGCCTAAAAACATAAATGAGCATTATGCTTAAAAAACCACCCATCAACCTACAAGAGATGCAAGGTATATAGAAATCTCAAAAATGTAACTAACCCACAAAACAATCCTAATATTAATGTAATACAGACTCGTGCTACTCTTTCCCAACTAAGAAAATATACCTATGCTAACTTTTCAATTTCACAGCCCGTTAAAGATTCCAGTAGAGAAAATAGCAGTGGTGTTTCGAAGATCATTTAAACGTGTTTGTGAGCGAATTTAAAGTAACGTCTAGTCAAGTAATAAAAGTAAACAAAATAGCTTCACTTTAAAGATGTTTTCTATTGTTATAAACAAAATAGGTGCACAATGAATATAGTCTCCCTACATATTGCTCTGTAGTACGCAAATGGTCTAACAAATGAAAAAGCAGATGTAATTTACTTTTTCAATTGAGTTGATATACTTAGTTTAAAAACCCACTAAGAATACCTCATAGTACTGCACTTATAATCTACTAAAGCACAATATCAGGACAGGAGAATACGAAGAACCATTCAATACCATAAAAAATCGATTCTTGGCTGTAGGAGAGAAGACCAACTGAGTTTCCAGATTCATTAAACTAAAGGTACAAACTTACTGAAGGCGATCACAATAAACAAACTGACTGCTTTATTACATTTCTTTGTAATCAGGGACATCGTACTGAACTATTTTCAAATAGAATCCAACTGCGACTATGCTACACTGATACTCAATTCCCAAAACTAATTGGGACCTTTTTTTAAGTTTTACCTAGAAGAAAACCTACAAACAAGTATTAGACTAAAGGAACGAGAGGATATTAAAAGAGCAGTTCATTTATATTACCACCAAAATTTAAGAAGCAATATGGAAAACAATACCTACACAGAATCTGAACACAAAGAGAAATAATAACTTGCCGTAGCATATCAAAGAACTAGTAGCACAGAACATGTCACCCTGCTGACAAAAATTCTTATATAGGCTAAAAAGACAATTTAAAATAACTCTTCAAGAATTGCGAAATTCAACCTTCGAAACATATGTAACAAACTTAAACAAAGACCATTTCTTAATATGGAAAGCGATTAAAAATTTAAGAGGCCAACTAAGCCTAAACCACCAATTAAAACGAACAATGGGAACTCGGCAAAATCCGATCAAGAAAAGTCAACAAGATTTGCAAAGTATCTGGCAGATATCTTGAAGGTAAATGAACAAAATCAAAAATAATTAAGGCTTTTTTCCAACAGAAGTTAAAAGACAAATAAATACGTGTACTACTTATAAAGATTAATTTAATAACAACCAAATACTCAAGTAACTGCCTAAGAAAGCATTAGTTCTACTTACAATGATATATAACAGCATTCGAAGATTAACCCAGTTTTCCATTACCCTAAATTTTGCTCAAATAATACTTATCCAAAAAACCTCACAATTTACTTAATTCCTATTGTACCATAAGCCTCCTATCACTTTTTTCTAAATTGTATGATAAGGTATTTTTGAAGAAACTTAAAAGTGTAGTCGACCTAAATGACTTAATAGCCCAACATCAATTTACATTCTATTATCCAGCAATGTCACAGAATAGTAAATGAAATTACAAAGAGAGTAGAGAAAAGTATGTACTTCAGCATTTTTGAACGTGGAGCAAGGCATTCGATCGTGTTTGGCACCAAGGATTACTCTATAAATTACAAAACTTCATTCCAACCAACTACTACCTAATCCTGAAATCATATCTGAGTGAACCGTATTTCCAAACAAAATTTAACCTTGAAAAATCTGGGCTCATTTCCTTATTTAATATTTACGGCATTGCAACAATGGACAAAACATGATTCGCTACGTTCGCCGACGATACTGCTGTCCATACAATTGGCCGGGCCGCTGGTGAAAAAAGAATGAAGTCTTCAAAGCAGTAAAATAAATCATAGTTGTGCTAACATGCTAAAATTGTTTTCGAGTTTTCATTGTGTAACTTTGTTAGTACAGAATTTACTTTTACTATTTTGTAATGAAAAACACAAGAATCGTGTTTTCGGATATTTGTTTTACTACTAAGATTGATGACAGCGCCTTCTAACGAATTCTAGTCCTCTGTTAGTCGCAAAACTCTTAAAGCACACTTCAGAATTCTAAAAATATAGTTTAACAACTCGAACAAATTAGCACAGATAACCTTTATAATTAGACAGATTGAATGAGCAAGTACTTTAATGAATATCAAGTTCCGCAAAAAGTCAAAAACAATTCAAATTAATAATAAGTCAGTTGTAATGGCTTCTTGGCAAGAAGACCAAATTCAAATTAGAAAACAAAGTCCTCTTCTAAAAAAGTATGACCAATGTGTATCTACGGCATCCAGTTATGCGGTTGCACCAAGCCGTCCAAAAAATGTTTGTGTAAGAAGACAAATATTATTTTGACCTGAATTTTGTTTTGATATATAAATAAGTAAATTAAACATCAAACTTTTTATGATATTCCAATTCAGAGATGTTGAATACCTATAGAAAAAAGGTCTAAGACGTACGAAAATATTTGATTGTCAATATAATTTCAGAAGTAATAATTTAATAAATATTCAATTGTATAAAATTTTCCCTTGACACATATTTCAATAATTTATGAATCGGAAACAGAATTAATCGATTTTTTTAGTTTAATTAAATCGATTATGTAAAATTGTATCAGACCGGTCAAGTAAATATTTTTAAGATTTTTACCTGTTAGTAGTATTATACATATATTGTTTTTACTTAATGCTTTTTAGTTTAAGCTATCGTGCGTGAAGAATTGATTTTTATTCTTGACTACTATTGTTAGAATGATAATGTTAATAACAATAATAACTATCTTTGAGACAAAGTTATTTAAATATAGAGGTAGTATTATATGAGTATCTAAATTTTGTACAACAATAAATACATTTTAAATGTTAATTAATAAATTTAAATGGATGTACTTACATATTTAAACGTAATTTTTAATTCTGAACAACTTTTTTTAGTAACATTTTTCGATATTGTCAAATTTAAAGGTACTTTACTGTTGAGTAAAACTCATATTTTTTGACAAACCTCGTATACCACTGAAAAAATTTGATATTTGATGACTGTATTCTAGGTTTTAGATAATGCAGAACTTTTTATGAAGAATAACTTTTTTTCCTAAAATTAATAATAAAAAAGTTTTCCGTATGATTCCAACTTAGGGGGACATATTGGCAATAAATGTCAATAAAATGATTTGGGTCGAGGATTCAAATTACACATTTTAACCTTATTAGGTAAACGCATTAAATTCACGCAGGCATTTATAAAAATTGATTTTGAAATTAAATTTTATCTAGTATGTGGAATATAAACTTTCTTGTATTGTAAGCATAAATTTTATTGTCGTAAAAATAAATTTATTAAAGCAAGATGATAATTATTTATTTTTAAATGAAAATTCATAGCTAAATAATACACTCATTGTTTAATTGAAAACTGGTTCAGAGTTTCTCTTAATGGTTGTAGTTCTGTTGCATCGCAAGAAAAAGAGCAAAGACCCACAATAAACAAAGTAGAGCTAGAGGGTAGTTTCGTAAACTCTTAAGCGATTGTTTAGTGACTGGTTTGAGGCGGTTCTTGAGAAGAAAAATTATTTTGCTCTCTTTTTATGTATGCATTCATAATGTGACTTCAGTAATAAGTTCTCATCAAGTATAACACTTAAATATTAAAAACTTTCACCCACACAATATCCGCGTTTTCAATTTTAAGTTTATATAGATCATAGTTCACATAACCTAACTTGTATTTACTGCCTAAAATCATTTCCTTTGTTTTTTATGCATTAAGCTTAAGTTTATTTATATTTAAAAAAAATCTATATTAGTTAATGCAATATTCATTTTAGCCTTGGTTATATTAAGATTATTTCCTTAACATGTGAACATTGTATCATTTGCAAACAGATTGATGAAATCACATTAAATGTAATTAATATCGGTTATATAAATGATAAACAGTAATGGACCTAAAACACTAACTTGAGGTACTCCTAAATTATTTATTACTCTATTAGAATTCGATTTATCAAGTTTAATATACTGTAACCTATCAATACAATACAAAATATAAAATTTGTGCAGTAAAGTGTTTTTCCTCACTATGAAGTGAGCACAATCATTCTCTTACACCTGGACTTCAGCATCCACCTGTTTTGAACTTCCCTAGTTGAGAAGTTGTGGCTGTCTGAATTTTTAATTATTTAGGGTGATTGGCCATAGATATAACTCAATTGTACTAAAAGATAAAAACTAGTTCAGTCAACCTTACATTAAATTAATATTTTACGTTTAAAAATATACTTTATGTATACATTGGGCAATAGACTCAAATCTCGAAAATAGACTGAAAAGTCATCAATAAGATAAAATAATAAAACCACGAAACCTCTAAAAATCATTTTTTCAATTTAAAAATACGATAACAATAGAATCTAATTTAAAAAAGAGAGATTCTAAATATAGTCTATGGACACAAAAACGAAAATGCCATTATGATAAGAAAGACGTAAATAATTTAAGTAAAATATTCACATTCATTCTGTGAGAGTATCTTCATCGATACGTACCTTTTTATAGTGTAATATCGGAATAGTAAATTCTGTAATAAGGTTATAATGGAAAACATTTTGTTATTCTAACCGGGTAAATTCACTCCTCTTTTCACTCATTATTTTATTTAAATTAAAATTTGTTATTCCGGCGCCGACATTTACATCTGCCATTGACAGTTTTGACATCCATGGCTGTCGATGTTGTTCAGATCAATTACGGAAAGTTATTCATTCCATCACTTGTTTTGGAATGAAAATACATCCAAAACAAATAAGAAGCAAGTGTTACGGAATGAATATTCTCTCTCAAGAGTGGGAATATGTGCATTACATTATTAAAAATGATTTTGGAATTAGCACATTCAATTAATGGTCATGGAGAAAATGATTTTATGTACGGATATTCACGCAGTTGATAAGTCGTTTTATAGTTATTTATTTTGACAAAGTTATAAATAAACGAATTCGTAAGAGTCATATACAGTAAATGTATGTATACATGTATTGTGGTACGTAAAAAATTTAGTATATTTAAAGCATTAATAAAAAATCTAAGGTATTTACATACAGGGAACATCAATAAATATAATTACTTAACAGATAATTTCATATTCCGAGATAGTATGGGGTACGGTGAAATACTTATGACGTGCACTATATACTCAAAAAATATAAATTAAGTTATGTTTGATTAGAATTACGATATTTTCAAGGTATTCGGATAATTTTGATACATATCAATATCAGCTAATTCGTTTATGTTGAAATCAAATATTTAATTCAAAAACAAATTCCGATATTATTGTTGATGCACATAAACCCATTACCTTAAAGCTAATCTGAAATAAATGGGGTTTGCTATTTTCGAACCTACTATTTCCATGATGAAGGGCAAAAAAATGTTTCTAAATTAATGAAATTTTAAAGCTTATTGTACAAAAAGAAAGGTATTAGAATAAATATTTATTAAACATTTTCCATCTTATTAAAAATGCAGCAAATAGGTTCTATACAAAAAGTTTGAGACTCTATATTTAATTGATAAAAATTCGTATAAAAATAATACTGAGTGTTCCAAAAATGTGTGAGAGCTTAATGCAATTATTTATCTACTCTACCCTGCATATATTTATATTTTTAAATGGTCTTTAAATTTTAAAAGGTAAATAATTTGGGGTTTAAATTTAATACTTTGCTTATAAAAAATCGCATATTTGGAATTTTAAACTGCATATCCAAAATGTTTGATATTCTACAATCCCACATCTCTGATATCCTCCTTGTATTACTCTTCTAATCTTGAATAGGTCTTTTATTTTAACTCACCCCCTTCGGAGTGTAAAAGATTATGTTTTAATATTTTCTTTCGTATGGTGAGTCACTACTTCTCTGTTCGGTTTCCATTTCAATTTCACATTTTGTTTTTGCTTTTCCCCCCTCTATTTGGTGCTTTGCATATGCTTTGATACAAACTTAGTGGAAATATTTGATTCCATACAGCTTAAGAGAAATGGTGATCGCGAATGATTTCTGTGGGAACCGTTTTTGTCCTCACACTAATGTAGCCCAGTACACGCCACTAAAATGGCTGATGACATATAGACACACTAATTCATCATTGACTGGTCATTATCAAGTATCACACACTTTCAAGAGTAACTGCAGACACACAGGCAAGTTCATTTTATATTTGCTAAATGTTTAAAAGTACAAAACATTTTTAATTAATTGTTTGTGTTGAAATGACAAGTTCCCAAATTCGGAGTATTAAAATGTTATTTAAACTAGTTTCCACGAATTGAGCTACATTTGTGCTCCTTCAAAGTACTTTTGGAAGAACTGAAGATATTATTCCAAAAGCTTTTTTTGATATACCGCGTGCCCTGCTCAATCGATAGTTGAATATCCTTGTTTTAGATCCTTTATCGTGTAATACTAGAAAAGGTTTCATAATATTATATGATAATGGAAAAGCGTCATCTGCAACAAAGACAAATGGAACTTCCACGTTACTTCCTGGAAAAACACGGGCCGAAGGTAGATTCAATGTGCTTTCAAAACATTTCTTCATAAATCTGTTGCAATAAATACTCCGCTACAAGATATTCTTCGTTGAGAACCAACGTTTCCATATATAACATTGTAATTTGCATCCATTGCAAATAATACAATTCTGAAGTATGCCTTGTAATTAAAAAAATTAGAGTTTGTTGAGAGGAGTTTGCAGGGTTATATGCTTCCCATCCATTGCACCACTACAATCTGAAAATTCCATTTATCCTGGAACTCTTGTGCTATAATCTCACATTCTCTTTTATTTAGTGGCATCAGCAATGGAAAAAATTTTTTCAGGTAAAAGACACATCTCAGCAAGGTGAAGAAGATAAGGATGAAGATAAAAACACTCCAGTTCCTTTAGTTAAAGAAGAACACGATGAAGTACCAGACACAGACATTTTATATACACCTGCCATCAATTTTTAAAAAGAAAACGAGAATCGCATGGCAATACACCTATATTAAATGCTACATCTGCACCACCAAACACCCATTCAAATTATCCTCGATATCCACGACCATCATACCATTCTCCATATTACGACAGCACAGCAACTACAACCACTACTTAAACTTGTAAAGGCAATTTACCGTCAGATACGTCATCCAGAAGTTCCGTAACTGACTCCCAAGAAAGTAAATTTAGCGGATAAATTATGAAAATTTCCTATTATTTAAAACTAGATTTCAGATATATTTTTATTATGAAGAAAGTATAAAACATAATCTTGTTTTTCTTACCTTATTATATTCTCGATGTGAGTCTATCAAGACATCACAAACCGCTGGTAGAGTTCTTGAAATAACTTTTTTTGATATCTTAAAAGTACTCGTAATAAGAGAGTCGTAGGAATGTCCTGTGGCAAAAAAAAACGTAATGTCACTACTAGACGTTCGCTAGCTGGTACAGCCTGTCTAAATTTTTGGGTAATTTTTGGATTTCTCATATTTAGTAAATCTTCAAAATCTGAACTCGTCATTCGGGAAAAATTTCTGAATCGTTTATTACATGTATATTCTAACTTTATATTATCAGCGTCGTCTAATATTAATTTTTTCATTAAATCACTTTAGCGGTATTCATTTCTGTTTTTAAGCCTTGGTCGAATCCAAAACCTTCTCTTCAATTCAGTGCACTTTATACCGTTAATTGCAATAATTGCTGCAGCAGCTGCTATTAAAAATTAATATTCTTCGTCACTCATGTTCAGGTACTGCGACACGTACTCACTTTCTATAAATGTGGACGTCACAATAATTTTGCCGATGATTACAGTGGGGATGGGCCTTAAGAGACAAGGAATCAAAAATAAAATACGATATATTTTTTGTAAATAAATATAAATCAATCGTTTTTAACCGCGATGGTCTTTTCTTTATCTTTTCGAGTTTTTCTGGAAGGTTTTTATTGTACGGTATTTTGAGATATATTTCAGGCTGTTCATAATTGTTTTTTTTTTGGTTGTTGAAGCAGGGCCTAAAAAAGGACTTCTATTTAGTAATGTGTATAGATAGTTATTTTTTAAAAGACGTATTCTACTATATGTACCTACTATTTTCCTTATTTTTGTACAAAAAGTACGAAAATTGTAATGCTGATGTGTCGTTTTGATATGTATTACTGTAGTTGATGAAAACAAAAAACTAATCGTTAGATATAAAATCTCCGTTCGACTATAAATATAAATAAAAAAATAATGTATAAATAAATATTATTTAACTTGAATTTTCAGTCTTCCAAAGCGTCTTAATATGTATTCAGGTGTGGAAATTCAAGATAAGTATTATTTATCTTTCCATATTTATTATGAATAATTTCCATAAAGAGTTTAAACAATTAATTTAAATGTATAAATAATTACAATGTATGTGATAAACATGAATAACTAAATGATTAGAAGACAAATATATAAGTTCTGTTTTTGTGTTGAATAGTGACACTTCCACTGCATCGCTGTGCCAACTGTATTTTAGTCATTTGGTTAGATATCGCCAATAGTTTTAGCAATTAGAAATATAATCGAATTTTGTGAAATTGTAAAATTAATCTATTAAAAAGTCGTTTGATTTTTGAACATATAAATTATATGCTACTTTCTTCAATTAAAAACTTATTGAAATATTTTTGGAAAAAATGTTTCGTAATAAAATAATATGCATGTAAATTAACATCTTTTTTGTAAGCCATAAACAATACCAATAAAAACCCTTCTTGTAAATTAGAAAATTTTTGAATGTATAAAAAAAATTTCGCCATGAAACGTTAACCTTAATATTTTTTCTAAATATATTTACATGAAAATCCCATGCAGTATTTTTCTAAGAGTTTAATTAATCTCGTTTTTTCACATGATTGCGCTGATAATTGGTAAATAGTTTGATACTAAGTAAGTTAAAAATCAATTCTGGAATCATGCAATTAACTTGTCAAATAGCACGTAATCAATAAAGTTTCGTGACAAATGTTTAAAAGCCCTCAAATAAAATATCGAGAAGGAAGTTTATATTTGCATAATACAAACATGTCACTGTAAAAGGCCATCTGATCCGGAAATCGCAGACATTCATCAAAGACAATGACTTCTATATTCATATAATTTACCTTCCCACATACAGTAGAGAAATACGGGCGCATTCCATAAGAAATGCGACCAATTTTTAAAACGCGTCTGGTCTCAGATGACTCCGAGTACCACAAACTGAAATTAGGATCCCGCAGGAAAGTTCCTGATATAACACAGATAACGAACAAGACGGACAGGAATACAAATAGAACATACAATACAACATCGACGACCCAGAGATAAAAGTGAGGTGGATGCCTAAGGCGATTATTTCCCAGTTTACCTGGGAAGTGCCGCTCTAGGTGAATTCAGAAATAATGATTGTATCTGAGGTATGCTTCCCAGCTACCAGTAGGTTAGGACATGTGTTCATATAAACCCTGTTATGAGGTTACGTAACATGGCGCAATGTTACGTTCTGTATAACAATGTTACTCTATTAAATTTTGCTTTATACTTAGGAAGTCCGCAACGAGAATGTTTCCATTAATTCAGCAAGTGTTTGGAAGTTACTGCTTGTCCAAATCACAAGTTCTCAGATGGCATAAATGTTTAAGGAGGTCGCCGACTGACCCCGCAGTGGACGTCAACCAATTTCCCGAATCGATGAAAATGTGACGCATCTGCATAATTGTTTGAATCCCGATAGACAGTTGAATCTCCACTCGATAGCAAAAATTGTAAACATCAAGAAAACAAGGACAGGTGGAAACTTCAGGACAATGCGTCTTCGTTGTCGATGATTTCCTGGCCAACACCTACACTTCATTGATTTCTCAGCCTCCTTACAATTCTGACTAGCTTCCTTAGAAAACTTTTAGCACAAAAATTTGTGTTAAACCAAAAGTTTAGTTTTCTGGTTGATTTTGTGCTATAACTAGAATCGACAGTTTTATGGACCAAAATACTCAAAAAGAATGAGCTGCCACTGCTTAATATTAATATAATAATTAATAATATAAAGGAATATTATAATTATTATTAATTGACATATAAAAGAAACTTACGAACAGTAGAAACAAAAATTATATTATTAAACCGATAAATTATTTATATCATTATTGTATATTATTTATAATTGTGTGCTATATTTCACTGTAAAACAAAAGCGTTACAGTTGAAATCTAGTTTAGAGGTAATAGTTGTATAATTATTCTAAAATGGTCACCTAAACGGACAGTTTTTAAATATTAAATTTTTTGTTTTTAAATATTAAATTTTTTGATATTCAATAAATACGAATTCAAATATTTTAACTAAAAACTGAATACAGTATCTTTAAAGTTTTATGTTACCTTACAATTTATATTCAATACTTCCTATCTTTGAATATATATAATCCATGTATAGTCCAGATGCTAAAATAAAAAAAAATTAAATAAATGGTTAAGGAAATCATGAATTTAAGTAGAAAGTATTAGACAAAGAAATTAAATTTAGAAATGATAGACAAAAATTGCTTCAATATTTATTTTGCTTAATAATGATAAATGAATATGGTGGCACTTTCAATTATAAATATATTTTACATTTTATTGTTTTATTTTCATATTTAAAATAAAGTACGTCGTTACTAATGTTAATGTGCTCAATATAACACTAAAATATCGATAGTGTTATAGCATCCAGGACAATAAATGTTTGTTAATTTTCTAGACAAAACCTAGATAAGTTGTATTGTGTTACTTTATGGTTAAGTCATGTATCCAACAATCAATTAATAATTACTTTCCCTTATACCTCCCCAAAACCTAAGTCCATACGACATTTCAAATTACCTATAAAAGTAACTTAGACCTAAAATAAAGTCATATCCAAAATAACATATAACATTGGCCAATTATAAGTTATAACTTATCTTATAACATATTATCGATACGTTGCTGCATTATCAATATTTTATCAAGAACGATCAAAGTGTAATCAATCAAGATACTTCATTCATAATAACAAATAATTGTTAACATTATCTATGATACTGATAACTGCCAAATATTACTTGTTAATATAATGAATTAATAAAAATATTATGTGCCTCCTTAAATCCAGTTTTATATTATTTTGATGAATATTAACGTACCAGTTGCAGTCATATTTTCTTTAGGAAACAATAGCATGAAGAATAAACAAAAATTTAAATCAAAGAACGTATCCATAAACTTAAAATAAATCTTGGAATAGTTCAAAAGTACTTAAATACATGGTTAGGATAAAGTATGGAACCTTTAATACGAAACGGACGATGATTTATGAAATTTTTAAATTAAGTGCAATGGGGTAAAATGCAGCTGATGTACATTTTTTTGTTAATAATATATTTCCGGTTTAACTGGAAATAACCTCAACTTTTTTTAATTTAAATGTTTAGTGTAAAAAAACGAGGAATACAGCACATTAATAAACCACTTTTAAGTTTTTGTACATTAGAGTAAAATACCATTTAGATAAACAAATTGATATTGTTTGTATTAATAGTAAGAAATAAACAAGTACTATCTAGTATGTAACTGTTGCCAAACTGTCAAATTTTAATTTACGGAAATAAATTTTACGATTAAGAATGGTTCATTTAAGTGAAAAAAATCGTATTGAAATATTAATGATGATCGGTTATGGTGATCGTGTTACAACTCATGAAGAAGTGTGTTATATTTTTAATGATTTGCATCCTGAAAAAAATCCCATATCACGTTCATCAGTTACTAAAACATTACAACTTTTTAATACAACTGGGATGGTCAAAAATTTGCCACAACCTGGGAGACCACGAACCGCAACGAATGAAACTATTAGACAAAACATTGCAATTGATTTAGAGGAATCACCTCAAACTTCTACCACAATTTTGGCACTAAACCATGGTATAAGTCGACGATCTGGTGGGAAGATATTGAAAAGTGAAAAGTATCATCCGTATACGACACAATTGGTTCAAAAATTATCAGACGATGATTTTAACCGACGGCTGGAGTTTTGGCAACGACTGATGGACAACTCTAATGTCGACGAACATTTTTTGCATCTAATGTAGTGTTTTCCGATGAGGCAACTTTTTGTTTAAATGGAACAGTTAACCGCCATAACTCGAGGTAATGGTCAAATGAGAATCCTCCACAGAAGTTGAATGTTTGTATGGGAATTGTCTAAAATAGGCTTATAGGTCCATTTTTTACAGACGGGAACTTGAATAACCAAATTATTCCTGCACTTCAACAGAATGGGCAGTTACCACAAAATGTTTAGTTTCAACAAAATGGAGCACCTGTCCACTCTGATAGACGGGTTAGGGATTTTCTGGATGATAATTTTCCAAATCGATTAATTGGACGTATAGGATTCATAGAGTGGCCTTCTCGTTTTCCGGATCTAAGCCCATTAGATTTTTTTAGGGGTATTTAAAATCACGTGTTTACGTTAAACGAGCAACATACTTGCAGAAATTGAGACAAAGAATTATTGATGAATGTGATCTAATACGTGAAGAAGTCTTGGAAAGAGTGATTCAAGAATTTGTTAATAGACTGGAATATTGTCAGGATGTGAACGGAGAGCATTTTGAACATTTTAATTAATTTTGTTTAAATTATTATTCTGATTAGTCTAAAGTAAATAAATTTACTTATTCTACAACTAAAAACGAGTTATTTCTCGTTTTTACAAATTATTTTGACTAAACCCAGTATGTACAAATTCGAGAACAAGCTCTTTCGAAATCTGCGTAAATATACAGGGTGTCCTATTTAAATTAAAAAAGTTGAGGGTATTTCCGATTAAACCGGAAGTATATTATTAACAAAAAAATGTACATCAGATGAATTTTGTCTCATTGCACTTACCTACAAAATTTCATAAATATCGTCCGTTTCGTTTTAAAGATATTTACTTGGTTCCATACTGTCTCCCAACCCTGTATAATGTTGTTTATATAAATAGTGTGATCTATTTCTATACAAATGTTTGTTTTCCATTTCTAGAATTTAGTAATTGACTATGAGTAAGACGATGACTAATGTACAGAGAAAGGTAACAAATGTGCATTTTTGATGCAAAACTTAAAATACCCAGTAATAATCATATACCTGATTTTGTAAATAACCTTTACATATATTTTATGTTTAAATGAAAGAATCATAAAATCGGATCAAATTTTTGAACGATAAAATTTAACCTATCATTCATCAAATCTCTTATCAAAATTCTTTTCTGTAACAGCGACAAGCTCTTTATATAGGTTCAGAGGAAATATTTGATGCCAAATCCATCCGAGCATAAGAGAAAACGCATTGTGAAGAAGAGAGAATGCATTACAATTTCGCCTCTAATAACCTGAATTGGGCATATCGAAGGTAGAAACATCGCTTCAATCACTTCGATAGTAACGTATCAGCTCTCAAGATCGTACCTCTAGCGAACGAAATTCAAAAGAGTAAGGTTAACGGAAGAGACAGATTATTGGGCTCTCTATCGGTTATCATTATAATAGTGTTCGCATTCTTTTACTCTATAAGAATTCTGGCTAAGCGAGTAAAAATAATCTCTGAACTTTTATAACATCAATGATAACGCACGATAGCTATTTTTATTCGGCAACTTATCAAAACAATATTACTGATTTAATCTAAATTCGACTCAACAATTTAACTAATTTTGCCATCTACCAACCAAATCGCAAAAAAACAGTAATTGTATAATCTAAATATATTCAATTGAGTTCTTCAATAATTGATCGCAAGTATATATTCCTAGGTAACTGAAAATGCGATGAATTAGAAATATGAATTGTCCAAAGAGATTAATTCAATTGAAAATATTTTCATCGTTTTTTTGTATTATTTGGAATCTTAAAATTATTGTTATTGACTCCTTTAACTTGGCAGTCTCCTTTATATTGTCGTTTATTAATCTTTTCTTAATGTCAATGATAATGCTAAGCGAACAATGTATTTATTACATTTTTAATGGTTCAATAGTAACATTAATCTCAAAAGTAGGAAAAATAGTTTTTTATGAGTCATTCAAGACTATGTTGTTCTTTGCTTTACTTTTGATTTTAGCGCCCTCTTGCGAGAAGAAAAACATATTCCAAATTGTGACACTTCATTCAAAAGCTAATTTTACAAATAAATCACTACGTAGTATAAATTTGTTATTTGAGTTGATTGCTTAATATTAAATTGATTTTATCTTAACGTTAATGCCAGCAATTTTATGCTACGCGTATGCCTATTTACTTCAATTATATTTTGTTATGCATTGAATTATTAATAAAATTATAATAAAAAAATATGAGGATTTCTATAAAACTAAAGAGATTTATGGAACCGCGCACTGAAGGACTCTAAAGCAAAAATACGATTTCAAGCAACAACTACAGCTGCATTTATAGTCAATAAAGGAGTTAAATAAGGAGACTCAAACTCTCCAACCCTATTTAATTTAGTACTAGAACGTATCCTTAGAAGAATAAAGATACACAACCCAAACTTTGTAGTAAATCAAGTTCAAGTAATGGCATATACAGATGAGCTAACGATAGTTGCAAAGAGAAAAGATTATAAGAATAGTAGAAAAAATTAGGCAAAAAAGCAAAAATATTCAGATTAGAATTAAAGGAGGACAAAACGAAAAATAGTTGCAGGCAATGAAAGAAATATAATGGACAAATACTTAATAACAATAATTTAAAAATAATGATGCTACTTAACCTAAGAATAACATTGGAGCTAACAGGGAAAGAACAATTAAAAGAAAGAATTCTAAAAGACTTATACTTGAAACAAAACTATTAAAGAATAAAAAAAGAATCAGTAAAACTACAAAAATCAACCATAACGTACGTAATACAGACAACTAGATTGGATAAAAAAAAACATGGACCTCAAAATATTGGAGAGAAGGATCATGAGAAAGACAGTAGGACCAAAGTATTTACTGCCAGCGAAAAAAGATGAAAGAAAAATATAAAAATTGAACAGGACTGAATGGAGAAAATAAAGTAAAACGTATTAACGCGTTTGGAATGGATAGCCATAAAATGAAAAGATCACCAAAAGAAATAATGGAAAGAATAACAAATTGGATACATATGGGATGAAAAAGCAGAGAAATACCGAAAAAGAGATGGAACGACGATGTGGAGGAAGATATAATAACAATTGAAATAATGGACTAGAAGACAAAATGTAGAAATATATCCTCAACTTTAAACAGAAAAAAGAGGAATTATCCGCCTTAAAAAATGCATATAAATAATAATAAATTGAAACAGACATTAATTTTCTGTAAAAAACAATAGAGCCTACCTTAAGGTAAGATCTAACTTGATGCATCTTTTTTAGCACTATTTTCATTATTATATTTTCGTACAGACGCTCTACAATTTTGACAATGGTATTTTAATATGGTAAATTCGTCACGTTTTATCAAGCAATGAATTGGGAATTCCAAATATACATTAAAAACTCTTAAATTAATGTGTAATGATTATTAAAGAGGCCGGGCTTACATAAGTAGCATATGTAGGTAAACGTTAATTGTTTGTTAACTACTGTTTTATATAATATTAATTATAGATGAGTTTCCTTAAAATTATTGATCTCCATTAACTACAAGTGATTGGAGAAATCATTACTTAGTGCTTTTTAAAACCAAATTTCTAAAAACGATCCAGTTACTAAAAAATATGACACAATATTGCCTCAAATTAATTAGGTTAATTATAGTTGAATGGGAACGTTCTATTGTACCTTTTGATTGTGTACTATTTGGAGATATATAATGATACTGAAACTGTTTCAGTTCTCTGAAGAAAATATCAACATGAATATAGAAACGTCAGATTCAACAAACAATCATCGACGCGGTTTAAACCCCGGAAGCCATCCCAGTTTTGAAGACAATGGCCGCGGAAGCCTTAAACACAAAATCAATAATATCGTTCCTTATTCCTGGCCAAAAATTAGCTCTTTTTATTTGTGTTTCGTTATACCGCGGTGATTTGACTGTCCTTGATGAAAATGTCTAATAATTTCGTGTTGTTCGTCTTTGTCCGTTATGTCACTTAATAAGTTTTTGTAGTGTATTAATTTAATTTTTGAATGTTTCTCTAACACTTCTAGCACGTGGGGTAAATATGTTTCATTTATGAAGTACACACCATAAGTAAATTTAGAATCAACATAATTTTAAGTATTTTCTTTGTAGCGAAATTTTGTTGAATTTTTGGTTTAGCCGCAGCTTAAAGTACAAAGTCTATTAGAATTTGGTGGTTATAAGAGTTAAGGCTTTTTCCGAGATATTCATGCCTAAAAGTAGCTCTTCAACACTAGTATGATTAGTTTCGTTTTCGTCAGTGTCACTATTATTGTCATTACTATTATTTGGACCACTATGGTTATCTGCAATCCCCAGTATTTACGATTATTGATTCGTTGTCTCTGAGAAAGTGCATCTGCATTACTATTTGCTTACCTTTTTTTTTAGATTCGATTTCGTAATCGAATTCCTCGAGCTTCAAACGCCATGTTAACAATTTTTAGTTGGGTCTTAGAGGCTCATGAGCCATTTCAATGGCCTATGGTCCGTCAAAACCCAGAACTGTCAAAACCCAGAACTGTCAATACCCAGAACTGTCAATACCCAGAACTGTCAAAACCCAGAACTGTCAAAACCCAAAACTTCCGGCCCCATAAATAAACCCGGAAGTGCTTCGAAGCCGACACGATAGCCAGTAATTCTTTCTCTATAGTACTATATTTCTGTTCTGATTCATTCGGAGTTCTTGACGCATAGGCAACAGGGCTATCTTTGTCAACAATACCCTGAGACAATACTGCTTCTAAGGCAACATTGCTTGCATCCATAGTTAAATTAAACTCTTTCTCAAAATCGGGATATTGTAAGATTGGATCATTAGTTAGGAGAGTTTTGCAGGTCTCGAAACATTTAATGAATTTCGGTGTATGTTCAATTTTTGCATCTTTTTTTGAACACATTGTAAGAGGTTTTGTTGTCGCGCAAAGTCTTTGATAAATCTTCTGTAATATCTAAATAGTCCTAAAAACGATTTTATATCTTTGGTCGTTTTAGGTGTGGGATATTTTTGTATTGCAGTGATTTTGTATGGATTAGGCTTGACCCCGACAGGAGTAACTTTATGACCCAAATATGCGACTTTTTTTTTTAAGAATTCACATTTGCCAAGCTGTAATTTAAAATTAGAGTATTTTAATGGTTTAAAAACGTTGTCGATATTTGTAATATGTTCTTGCAAGGATGTTGAGAATATTAATATATCGACAAGGTAAACCATGCACATTTCGTTTTGTAGTCCTCTAAGTATATTGTGAATAACCCTCTGAAATGTAAGTGGACCAGTTTTCAACCCCGTTGGCATTCGAGTGTACTCGTAACGTCCGTTCTTTACATTAAAGGCTGTTTTAGCAATATCTTATGGGTCCATCTCAATTTGACCACTGGCCAAGCCAAGGGTAGTGAATTAATTACATCTACCTAACTTGTCCAATACGTCATTAATATTAGAAATTGAATAACGCTGTCGTTTTCTCATTCAATTTCCGATAGTCTACGATTCGGAATTTTTTCTTTTTCGAGGAATCCTGGCGTTTGGGCACTACCCACACATTCGAGCACCAAGCACTTGTACTAGGGCTTATTATTCTCTGATTGAACATATTCTGAATTTGTCTTTGTATTTCCTCTTTTAATGCAAAAGGATACTGAGTATAGGTATTTCGTCTTCATATTATGTTTAATTTGATTTGTAAAAGTCAAAGTTTCCGTTTCTCTGTAAAATATAGTAGAATATTTATGGCATAATTTTTTGATTTGTTGTTTCTCTTCTGCATTTAATTTAAATGGTCTGTACGTAAAAGTTTAGAAATGTCTGTATTTTCTTCACTTTCATAAGGTATTATGTCGGCGTTATATAAATCGTAAGTGTCTTTGATAAAAGTAAAACATTTTAAGGGTTCATTTATAGAAAAAATAAAATCTTCGTCGTAGTATTATACTATTAAAGCAAGTTCGTTTTTTTGTTGTAGAAAGTATTGAGGGAATTTCACAATTTTTTATCATCTGCTTTGGAATTAGAATGTTGCAATTTTCCTGAGAAACTGGGATTTTTACTAGCATACAACTTTGTACGTCGATTTTTCTCTTAAAAATAACTTTTTTATTGGACTCTAAATAATCTATTGGAATAGTTGCTTGCGAAGTGTTTAATGTTAAGTATTTTAAATTTATATTAGCATTTAATAATTTTAAATCATCTGTACTTAATAATCCGTTAAAAATTTTATGAAAATTGAAGAGATGAAATTTAAAATTTTGCTTTTCCTTAAATTCTGAAAACAAGGGAATTTGTGAGCAATTTTGGTGAGTCGATGTTTGATAGAAAGCCGAAACAGTAAATTTTGTCTTCATAATATTTTTCAGCAATTTCCGGTTTGAGAAACGATTTAATAGCACCGGTATCTATTAAAAGTTTTAAGGGTGGACTGGTGATTTTAATATACGGCAATATTTTTTTTCTGATGAAATGTTAAGTTCTATTAAGTTGTGTCTTTTGTCACGTTGGCTTCCCGAAAATTTTCGCATTGTTCATCGTCTATAAATTCTAAATTTTTAAAATAAGTCTTTGGAAAGAAAATTTCGTTTTTGGTTAAAATTTTGAAAATGATTCTGGTTTCTATTTTGAGGAGTAGTATTTCTGGTCGAAATGCTCATGGTGGTAGCCCTGGGCTGAATAGAATTGATGTTTGGTTTCCAAATGTTCGGAGATTTGCCAAAAACTTGAGAATTTGTCGGATATTTTGTAGTAAGTGGATTTGGGTTGCTTTGAATTTGGATAGGACCTTTAGGAAATTGATTAGACGTTGAAGGTTGTTGAAATGAAGCGAGAATACACAGGATACAGATTTCCAGAGTTTTGAGGGGTTTGATACTTATTTTGACTTTTAAATTTCCCTACAGAATTATGCGAATTATTTTCTGAATTAGTAAAATTTTGACCTTTTTGATAATATTTAATATTATCTTCTTCTTGATTAAACTGAACTGCTTTTTCTAAACTTACGGGTCTCATAGCCCGAATTATAGGACCTAAAGGTGTTTTTAGACCTATTAAAAAATATTTTAAGTTTTGTTTTGTGAAAAATAATCTTGTTGAATTTCTTTTGTCTCCCTGACAATGTAAGTCAATGTAATTGCAAATAGTATTGAGAAGTTGAATGATTCTTTTATGAAATTGATTCGGCGATTCGTTAACTTTTTTTTAAATCCTAATTTAAACAATTTTCATCCCTCTGATCACCAAAATTTTCAATTAATGTTCTTTTAATTTCGAGCCAGGTATTGACGCCATTTATGGCCACCACTTCTTCGGCTCTACCTTCTAGTTTGTTTAAAATTTTTTAATAAAAATGTAGGGTGTGGTAAACGCGGAATATTACTTATTTTATTTCTAAAAACATTAATATATTATTATTTTGGTCGAGTAATCCAATAAAGACATGAAAATGAAGTCCACAGATAGCAAAATCACAACTATTAAAAAAATACTTTAAATAATTAATTTATCTTAAATAATACACCTTTGATTTATCTCTGTGCAAGGTAGAAAACAATTTTCAATAGTGATCAAATTTTTTAAAGCAATTTTAGGAAAACTGACTCTTTTACTGTCTTTATAGAATTAACATTCTTATTCATTATGCATGTATTTTGTACAGTCACTATTTATTTATGAAGTAAATATTTTTCCAGTATAAACATTGATAATATTACATATGATTTGTCAGGATTTTGCAATTCCTTTGTGAACCAGTGTTGTGATAGTTAAGTTCAAATTTAAATTAAACTAAAATCAAACGAATTTGAATTAGATTTTGAAAATAATCCACCTGGCCATGAAAAAAAATATACGAGAAACTTTTAGAAAATTATATCCAGATTTAAAAGGTAGCTATCGATAATATTGCATCTTTTTATTTGAAATTTTCTATTATAATTTGACAGGGATACATATGATGTACTTATGAGAATAAACCTAAATCTATAAATTCTCACACCACAATTCCGACGCAAAACGTTGTGCAGTAACCGAACTATAAGTTCACCATTAGGAAGCAAAATATAAGTTTAGCAATATTATTGACAATCCAAATATGCTTGCTATTGCAATTGACTATATATAAAATATTCAGTTTTCCAATGTAGCAGTACAAATTTTTTTTTAGATGACATCTAGCAATAATCTTAATCAGTATCCATAATACGATATAAACGAAAATTAAGCTTACTTGTATCTCTACCATGAAAATACTGCTAGTACTGCTAATAAGAGGAACAACAAAGTACCAGATTCTTAAAAAAAATTGGAAAACGTTGAGCGTTATTTTAACATACTTCGTGTATAGTCTTACAACTGTGGAGGGCTGAACAAAAATCATATCCTGAGCTAAGGTTTTACGTACCTAAATGACACTCATTTCTACCCTTTAATAGAGATTTCAGTATAATTGAAAGATATTTGAACAAACCTAACAATGTTTACGTACGCTATTAATGAAACAACCCAATTTATTTACGGCTCTAGTTAGAAAATAACGTTCATATAAAGCCAGTTGTGACTCAAAACATTTAAGATTACAAGAACTCATAGTCCAAGTTCTACAAATAAAATGTTGTTTCCTTAGAAAAATATGTATGCTCTGTCACTCTCACACTAGCAAAGTCTCTTCAACCTTACAACTTCAGCAGCATATCCAGCAGGTAAGATGACAACTAAAAAAGCAAAAATGAAAGACATGAAATAACTTCGCGCTTGAGTCATTTCAGCTCAACCCTAAAGTGTGGCTCTATTATCTTCGTTATGTATACCATAATTTTAACATTGCAACATAAAGTTTATCGTGAAAATATAGTCCAATTGTCGAACACCAGCAACAGACTGGTTATTAGATTTCAGTCGACAATACAATAGTACTAGCAAAAGCTTCACATTTCTACCATCGGAAGATTCTAGAAGCAACAGAAGTAGAAAAGCATCCAAATAATCTCACCAGAGAAAATGGATATTATATTTCCCTCATTTGGAATACAATGATCCCACCGTCCACTCCGCCATACCCCCCACTCCCGATCGCTAACAGTTCAGTGACAATATCACTCTATAAATTCGTCACCATACAATGAATACTGTTTTTTGTTGAGGTTGTCCGGAAAGCTCGTGCTGATTTTTAATGTTCATTCAAGAGAATTTTTTTAGTTTCTTTTACGTTAATCCATTGTGTACGCATCGTTTCATTTCACACCCTTCTCCATCTTTCACTCAACTAGACAATTTCATCCTTCCAGAATTTTTCAGGTTTCTCAGCAAAAAAGTTCTCAAGATAATTTTTTTATATCGATCAGAGAGTTGAAGCTCTTGACGTTAAGTGAATTTTTCAAATACCTGAATAAATAAAAATCTAAATGTGGCGGATGAGATAGCACTTCCCAGTCAATCTCCAACAATTGTAGTCAAGTAGATAAAGAGACCTGTGGTCTGGCATTGTTGTGATGGAATTCGATGCCTTTTAATTTGTCAAATTGCGAAAAGTACTTATTTGAATTTATCAAGTGGTTGTTTTGTTGGAGATCATAATCTATGATCCTTTTCCAGTCACACCAGATTTTTTTCGGACGATGCTCAGCTTTGGAGATGCTTAATGGTGGTTCATTTTGCTTACAACAGAACCTTCTTTGCACAACTTCGTTGTAAATGATGCATTAATTGCTTCACAAACGTTACGTTCGTGTAGGGAACCACAGATGGAAATGCGATCCATTTATTTTTTTCAGTGAAATTGTGTGAAATTCTAAAAATTACGTAGTGTTAGTAAAATAAGACAACTTCAAACTATTATGATTATATAGATATTTGAAAAAATCTAGAAGGAGATCGATGTATAAAAATATATCGAATAACTAGGCTTTTATAATTAAATAATCGAAGCAGCAACTACAATGATTTTTATTAGAATAAACATCACTTGGAATTAGTAGCCCACATTTCAACAATGAGGGTTATGAGTTATGAGAAATAGAAAGTGCATTTATACATGCTATTCAAAAATTTTCTCACTAAAAGATTCACATCTTATAAACTATATTAGATAAGCTTATGAATAGTTGATGAAATATTTTGTCTAAAGTTCCTAAGGCTTAAGAATATTTTCAGACATATCTCATTTCTTCCAGGATAGAAAATTTTAAATATATATTCTAATTTTTTGCAGCATGATATTTGACTTGTTCTTAACTCTTCTTAAAGTAGAAGAAATACTAAAAATAAAATCAAGTCTTTGGAATAAATAGAAAAATAATTAAAAGTAAACAGATCAAAAAAAGATCAAATATATGTACATATAAAATAAATACTATTACATATGCAATCGAAACAATTAACGGGTAGGAGCCTAGTGGGTAAACTCAAAGATATTAAAAATTCCTTCGACGGGTGTATGTAGGTCTTTATTTTTTTAATTTAACAACCCTGTATTCTATTATAATTTTGAAGTCTACTGAAAAAACTAACTTTGGTTTACTAAGGGTTCCCTATACCTATTCTTGATAGTTTTTTTTTAAATAATTTTTATTTCAAAATGTAGTAATCTGGAAATACATTAATTACAATTCTTTTCTTAAATAATAATTAATGTATTTTTGTATGATAGGTTTAAATTATTAGAACTTTGCTTCTAAATAAATAAAATTTTAAATTAATGTACAAGGTGTTTGTAATTGGGAGTCTCAATACAATTAAATATTTTGTTTAATTACGATGTTAACTTAAATAAATATGGGAAAAATATTTTCATAGCACTGTATTTATTAAGTAAGCGATGGGATAGACAAAGCTTTTCTTTTTTATGTTTTAGCAATTGTTATTTAGATTATTAACATGAAATAATATTCATGATTTTCAGTTATGGGCCTTAATAAGTTTTGTTTTGATTGGGTAAGAGACACTAACTGTTTCAAGAAATCTTGTTAAAAACCTTTCAAGTACTTCTTTACGAAGATACTCGTTTAATGGAAATCTCTTAGCATAGATCTTGAAGCTAACAAACAGTTTTGAGAACATTCCTCAAGTATGAAAATCATATTTAATAGGTCTTTAAATTAATATTTTTTCATATTAATAATCTTGAATTAAAATATACAAAAAGGTACTGGCTCATTGGAAGAAACTCCGCTATGTGACTGCCTAATAAGCTTATGCTCTATAAGCAAATATTTAAGCCTGTATGGTCCTATGGAGATGTACCAAACAATGTAATTTATTGATTAGACCATCAAAAAATTTGCTAGGAGACTTCATTGTCACCTAAAAAGATATTGCACTGTATCGAGACTCCCAATTACAAACACCCTATACATTAATTTAAAATTTTACTTTTTTAGAAACCAAGGTCCAACAATTCAAAATTAATATACAAAAATGCATTAATTATTATTTAAAAAATGAAATGAAAATATGTTTTTTTAGAATACTACATTTTGAAAACAAATAAAATAAAATGAAAACAATCAAGCATAGGTATAGGGAACCCTTAATAAATTAACATTAGTTTTTTTAGTATACTTCAAAATTATAATAAAATACAGGATGTTCCATTAAAACAAATATAATTTTATATTGACGTCCTAATTTGGGACATCCTGTATATGTCTAACATATTTTAAATTGTAGCTTTTGAAGGAATTTTTAATATATTTGGCCGCTTATCCACTGGGCTCCGTCCCATTGAGGGAGGCGCACCCTGTATATATACAGAAAAAAAAGGGCTTCTTGACTGACTGACTGACTGACTACTAAAAACACTATTGAGGATGCCGTCAAAGAATGGAGGGTTTTAGAATTAATGAAATGCACTCTTTTTTGTTTGTTAATATTTCGGCCAATAGACAGAAAGAAAAATTGTTAAGAATTTGATTAGTGACAATGCGAAAATAGTTAACTTAACAAAACGAGATTTAAAAATAAATGAAGGTAACATCAATTGAATAATTAAAAACCAATATATATAAAACATTATACAATTGAAATTGAGAAAATATTTTCACCGTGAAACATTCATAGTTAAAATCTAAATTCAAGACTGAATAAATAAAAGACTGGTGGTAAATTTAAAAACTCGATATATCAAGGAATAAAAAACAATTTGACTTTCCTTTCCTTTGCTTGAGACAGGTCCGAATGCAACAGAAAAGTCCAAGTAAGACAAAGAAATCAAAATACTGACATCATTTAAAGGATGACACAACCAGAAATAAATTTATTTATTTATTCATTTATTCCAAAATTATACAGAAAAAGATAATGTATATATATATATATATATATAATAACATTATTAAATCACCATAAATGTAATGGAGCTCAAGCTTACCCCAAACACATTAATTAGCTAACAAAATATAATTAAAATAAATAACGAATCACTAGATTACTATTTATTATTCGCTGCTTTTAAAGAAACCTGCAAATATCAATTTCTTTAATTGTAACATAAAGAATGTTATCTGTAGACATCGAATATTTGCAGGAATCTTGTAATATAAATGTTTATCAATACTTGTTAGGCTTCTCTGTACAATTGTTTGCCTCATGGATGCTGCTCTCAAGTCATTCCTGTTACGCAGACCGTGGCTGCGAATTTCACTATTTGTAACAAGGTGTACATTTGAATTCGTTTCGTCGAGTTGACATTTGTGAATATGTGCAGAATTGGTATATATAAATTGAATCAATATCCATTATCTTGTTTGGCAGATATAAATTTTATGGTGGGTATAGCAGTGGCAAATTGAAGATTTTCTTGATATCCTTGTTTCGCAATACAAGAAGTGGTTATACTTTTACATTATAGGTACATCTCCAATTAAGCGTCAAGTATGTTAGATGACAGTGGATAAGATAGTTATAAATAATTTTCTTGTAATTTACAGTCAGGCATGATATTCTTCAAAGAATAACCAAAACTGCTATTGTCTTTTTACAAACATGGTTGATGTGTTTCCAAGATAGCTTTTCATCTATTAATAAGCTAAAACATTTTATAGTATCAGTTTTCTTTAATAATTCATTACCAATTGATAGGCTTATTGATGCCATTTACTATTACTAAAAATCACCATAAAGTCTGACTTACTTATGTTTAAAGACAGTTAGTGATAACTAAGTCAGTCCTTTATAAGCAAAAGATCATGTTCTGCATCATTTTTAATCTGTTTCTTATTTTTATTAAAATATCGTCTGCATACAACGGAATAGTGTCTATTAGTGGAAGCTTAGAAATGGAGTTGATATAAATTAAGAACAAGGTAGGTACAAGTATTATTCCTTGCGGTACTCCACATACAATATCCACACCGTTTATATGTACACATTGGATGCGACCACCAAAGTAGTCGTTAAACCAGTTAAGTGACTTGTTGCGAACTACAATATTTTCCAGTATCCTAAGTAAAACACTATGGTTTTTCGGTATCAAAGACATTTTTTAGATCTAATGATATAAAAATATGACCCTTATCTCTTTTATCGAAATACTGGTAATTATATCGGCAACAGTATTGGATGTGCTGGAGTTTAGTCGGAACCCATATTGACCAGAACACCAGAAATTATTGTGATCCAGGAACTCACACAGTTTTACATGCGCACAAGTTTACCTTAGATATTATAAACAGTAAAGATATGGGTCTGTAATTACTGCACATGGAACAATTGCCACCTTTAAAGATTGGAATAATTTTTGCTACTTTAAGTGCATTCGGTACAAAGTCATATATAAATATAAACTTAATGAGAATACGTAGAATTTGAGAGATGTCATTATTAAACTCTTTATTATTTCAGTCGTGAGATTATCTCTTGCATGGCTTTTATCTTTTTTCAGTAATAAGATTATATTGCTAATTACTTGAACTGTAGTTTTTTGAAGATGAAGATTATTCTCATTATATGACTCAAGTCGGTGCACAGATAACCATAAAATAGCATTAACACCCAACTATCGATAGTACAGTTATACTACGTACGTATACTACAAACAAAACAAATTATATGTCCGAACTAAAATCAATGGTGAGGGATCTTATCACGCAGATGGGATCAATGATGGACCTAATGACAACTCTGGTCTCCAAAAGTCGTAATGGCCCAAATTCTGAAAATAGCCACGTGAAACACCAACAGCTTGATTCAATATACTCAGGAATTAGAACATTTTATAATTAATAAGTAAAAAAATACTTGTGGCTATTATGCTCAAAAATTATTTCAAACTAGTAAATTAAAATATTTACATAACAAACCATCCCCACGAGACAGTGTACGGAGAAACTGCCATAATAGTATGAAAGTACATTAAATATCATGAACTAGAGAAATCACATTCAAGCAACTTCCATCGACTCCAAACAAACAAGCTGACCATTACATCGATTTTTTTGGCTCTAGAGCTAGGTATGACTCATTTTTGCCAGCCATAAAAATTACTGATTCCATTTATATAACATCATTTATTCACATATATACATGTCCACACCAGAATTCGAACCTAGGAGCTCAGAACAGAATGTCGGGTCTCCGCTTACTCGAACACCGAGGTCGGCACCATCTACTTACTGTCCCCCAAAAGGCAACAATCAGAAACACTATTATGTTGAATTCTTCAAAACAAACCTCAAATGGCGTGAATTATTAGCCAACATAATATTTTAAAATTTGCGTCCACTGGAGAGTCAACATAGTGGCCTTCGGACCGAAAAAACTACCAGACCTAGACTTTTATGTAACAAAAGGTATTAATATTAGACAATTTAACGTAATATCAAATCTAGATATGTCGTCCGATCACACACTTGTGATATTAACATGTACACTGAAATAATAAATGTACCGCAATAATCTAGATTATCCAAACACAACACAGAGTGGTGATGAGCTAGAGAACTTACAAATACCATTAAAAACTAAATACGAAATAGAAGAAACACTATAGCAAATTAGAAAAAATATTTAGAATGCAACTTGGACAGTTAGTAATTTTAATTTGTAAATATTATAACGATTTCAAAATAAATGTCTTTGCATAATAAGAGATTCTCCATGACATGGTCAGCCAATTGAATGAGCTTTTCAAATTCCACCTGTGAAAACTGAAGTTAATCATTACAGTGAAAATTACAAAAGTAATGGACAGTGTAATGTACTCATGCCCTAATTATTCGACTCTGAAAATGTAGTGCGTCTTTGAAATGTTTTATATCGACTGATTTAATAATAAGATTCAAACAACATTAATAATAAATATTAGTTAATTAAGTTAGCTAACATGTTCGTCCTTGTAAACCTTGTAAAGTGTTGTAAGTGTTTCTATTATAGATAGAAAATCTTACAAAGGAGAAATTTTCTTCATGCCATTGTAACTAAATCAAATGATTTCCTTATTATGTAATAGATTGTAAGCAAATAGCAGTTAAAAAAATTATTATAATTAATAGAATTTATAGAAACCATTATTAATGTTTTCATTACAGTATATCACAAGGCTATAAAACCACAGAAAAAATGTTTTCACAAATTTTCTGTAAACTTTCCTTCCTGTCGCTAGTTATTGAATATTTTTAACTCGAAAGGGTGTAATAATTTAAATCGGCAACGCCTAATTCATTTGAACTTTATTGTCTCTTTAAAATTCAAAATATTCCACAGTTCAAAATTAAAAATGTTTTATAAACCTATACTTTAATAGTCGATGAAGCTACTAAATAAATACTATTGTGACACAGAACTCACAGTTAATGCTTAACATTCACTGCAGCTAGACTCATCACTCTCGCTGCCACTGTCACTGTTTACTGATAGAGATGAATTCAGGTAATTACTAATTGCTAATACTAATTTATTTGTCGAATTTATAAATTACATGTAATTCAAAATTACTCAAGAAATTCCAGTAATATTTGAAAATGCTTTACGGTACCTCAATCACAGTAAAGTATTGTTTATATCTTAATTTTCGACCATGTATTCTCACCGAATTTGAAATCAACTATAACACCATTTTTTGCCGATTATTTATTAATTTGAAACAATTTGTATGTCTTTAATTTAAAAAAAATTTTACAACCTAGTCACAATCACTAGTATGTGTGTATATTGAATTATTATGTGAAAGTACAGTAAATCAAAATAAAAAATCAATCCATTAAATTTTATTTTTATTCCCATACTTTGATTTATTAAACATTCACTAACTGAATTTTAATGAGGTTTATTGAGATAGGGGAAAATAGTGGAAGAAGTTAGAAGAACCTCAAACAATCTATTACCCGTAAAATCAGCAAACACATTCTAAAAAATTTTACTCTCAGTTTATGGAAAGATAAAAGTAAGTTTAGCAGCTTTTGAGAAAACATCCTAATTCTTTATTTTACCGAATTACCTCAAAAATGAAATCCACAAATTTGTGGACAAGTTATTTAATTTTGAAATTAAACATAAAGTGGACATATCCAAATAACCTACATTTCACGCCTTATTGAAAAGAAAATCTGAAGAGTAAATACAAATCTTTAACATTTTCTACAAATGAAATAAAACAAATTTATTGAAAAACCCATAGATTTTAATTTTTGTTATCTAATGTAAGAATAGCTTTCACTGTAAGTTTATAGATTAAATGAGCGACACAAATTGGAATTTAGAATGATTTTGGGTCAACCCTTTTGGTCACACGTAAAGAGACAAAAACAAAAATAAGAAAATTCATAATTGCAGGAAAGTACTATGAAATATGCATGGAATAAATGAATCTAAGTCCATAAAATTGTACAACCCTATCTTTTTTTAAATTACACAAACGAAAAATGCCCCTTACAATACGCGGAAATTTGAAAACATGGGAAAAGAAATTGCTACTTCCTTAAATTTACCAAATCCCAGTTTATGTACAATACACTGACTGCGGCGCAGTTATGCTACAATATTGGTTGATGCTGGTGCAGACATTATCTTACTAAAACGTCACGTTGGATAAAAATCCAGGGCAGTGGTCGAAAACTGTATTGATGTATCAATTCAAAATGTCAATGAAACTAACGAAATTTTGTATTCAATTGAATACAGCCAAAACAACAGTTTAATAAACCTTACTCCAACTAAATCAATAATAGCATCCACCGATATTGTTACGAAACTATCAGAAAAATCGCATTTGCATTTTAATAACTGTACCATTCAAAATATCAAATAAAATACAATAATTCTTAAATTGTTAAACTTCGATTCTCTGACTTTCTAGTACTCCTGTCTTAACAGCTATGCTCATTGCATAATATATTATTTAGTTAAAAATTAATTTATACTTTAGTTGAGGAAGATCATTCTCTCGTTTCTAAAAATATGCATATTTTATCATACAGGGTATACCAATCATACGACACATTTCAGTAACTCCCGTTTTATTATTGATATTAAAAATATTACAAACGAATGTTATAAAGGGTGTTCTATAATTGCGGTACGAATCAAACATTTTTTTTTCAAAAGGAAACTCAAATTTATATAAGTTCAATTTTCCATATTCTTTTGATATAAGGTTTGACTACAAAGTAGTAGAATCTAGTAAAAAAGAAATTATTGAATATTTTCGTGTTGGAATATGATTAGTATTATTTTCTTTCGTAACTATTTATTATCTTTTGGTTTGTATTCAAGGTGATTTGTAACTCGAACCTTTTATTTTCTTTCTTATTGTAAATGGGACACCCTGTATTTTATATTATATATTCAATTCTCTAATATTATCTTACAATTTTTATTAGGAAATCGCCTATAAAAAAGATGGAAAAAATATAAAGAGGTTATAGTATAATCACAAAGAACTGTGGATCAAATAAAATCACGAACACATAATGTAATAAATAGATGTCAATGGACCAGGACTTAAAATAAAAATAAAAAGAAAAAAAATAAATATGGAAAAAATATTTAAAGACTAAAAACCTAATTTGGAGAAAATATGAATACTATAAAGAAATGAAAATAGCTATTTGTGCTTAAGAGAGGAAAGTAATTGTCTCTTTGAGACAAAGTTCTTTCCGTTTGAATTGCACGCAAGATTTTTCTACGACCACTTATTTTTAGAAACATATATTATATATATATAACATATTTTAATAAATCTTGAATAATCCTTTTGTATTAAAAGCCATTTTTAGTCAGTCCATCGAAACTAAACCTCTATAATATAGATGGAGCTATTAAATTTCACCATTTTATCAATCAATATCAAAGACAAAAATAAGACAGTGCTTACTTAAGAAGATAAAATAATGGGAAGATGGAAGGAATACTTCCAAGAACTATTTAAAATAGATCAACAAACAGAAAAAACAGTTGAAAAATTGGCAGAAGCAATAAAATACATTGAAAACAAAGAAACAGAAGAATTACATAATATGTTAAATATAATCATTAAAGATAAAAAGAGACCACTCGCTTGAAAAACTGGGATAATATTACCTATTTACAAGGGATATAAAAGAGTGTGCATGAACTATAGAGGGTACTCAGTCTGGTTTCAGAAAATAGAGAAGTACGGAAGATTTCTGTTATAAAGAATATAAGAAAAAACTGGTAAATATAAAAAAATATACACATTTGCTATATAGATTTAGAAGAAGCCTTTGATAGAATTAGGAGAGAGGATATTTGGAAAATACTGGAAAATAGAAAGCAAATAAAGAAACAATTGACATAATATAAGCAATGTACTAGGAGATGTAAATATTGTTAGAAGAAATAATAAAGAATCTTAATAGACAGGGGTAAAGCCAGACTGTGTGTCCACCACTATTTGCAATTGAGCTTTTATGAATTACTCTTGTCTTTCCATTTCGCCTTTTACTTTTTCTGTCTTCATAATTATTTTTCTGTTTCTTTATCATTTTTTCTTCATATTCCATCCTTAAAGCTTATTTTATCTGGCAGAATGGATAAACAATTTGTATCATCGATGACGTTAATCGGAAATTTTATTACCACAAGTATAGCTGGGACATGTTTACCGAATGAAAGAAGATAGTGAAATATAACCAAAAGAAGAGTACAAGATGAAGACCAAGAAACACATGGAATGACAGAGTAACAAGGCGGCTGAAAAAGAGGCCTACAGTGGAATGGGATAAAAAACCGACAATGAATCAAACTAAATAAAACAAAACTAAGACAGCCTTAAACTGAAAAGAAGAAAGACTAGATATAGAAGAATAATAATTGTTATTAGGAAGTTCCTCTACCTAAATTAAGCAATTATTGAGATATTTCGATATATTAAATGAAATTTAAACTTTCGGATAAATTTAATGTATGTATCTAGTAAGCATGAAGTTTGATAGATACATTTTATAGTTTTCACTTTTGTTTGTTAAGGTCTTAATTTCGTGTAATTTTCTCAGAACCAAGAAACACAAATTATTATAAGATCAATAGTGAACATTAGTATCTTGAAATATCTTAACAATTGCTAAATTTAGGACAGGGAATCTCTAATAAACATTAAAGAAGCATAATAAAGGATTTAATCCAAAATATAAAACACAGAAAGTTCCATTTATAATAAGATAGAAAATAAAAGTTCCGAGTTTAGAATCGCAAAAAAATAAATCAATAATGGAAAGAATGATACTAAATTATATTACAAAACAGACACAACCAATAATTTCTTTTAACTTAATGCGTATTGACCTAGA
Source organism: Hermaeophaga mercurialis (assembly GCA_951812935.1). NCBI lineage: Eukaryota > Metazoa > Arthropoda > Insecta > Coleoptera > Chrysomelidae > Hermaeophaga > Hermaeophaga mercurialis. The sequence continues at coordinate 995,074 of OX638365.1, read as the reverse complement.
GAGCGTTGATATATTTACAATTTTAATACAAAAAAAATCAATATCTTTTAGGCCTCCTCTTTCAAAAAATATATGTTTGATTCTTTCTCAAATTACAGAACACTCCGTATTACTTAAAAAACACAATTTTAAATTATGTACCTTAACTCTTTCTAAAACTTTCGTCTGCAAAATTTTTTATATTAATAATAAAAAAAGAGTTATTGATCTGTATAGGAAGATTGATACAGCCTATTGATTATTAACAAAACTAAGGGCATAATATTATCCCAATAATGTTTTAGAGGAGTTGAATTAAAATTTAGATTAACGCCATGTACATTTTTTTTAATAGAAATACTACTTATAGTTCTGAGATTTTTATTATTGTTAGAATAAAGTTAAATTAATAATAAATGTATAGCTCTGTATTATTTTATATTATGTACGTGTTAATAAAGCCCTATATAAAAAAATAATCCTATTATTATAAATATTATAAAAGTTAATACTGCACTCTTAAAAATTGTAACTATTATACAGAGTGTACAATCGAAACCTAGAAACTCAGAAACCAAGAAGTTTTTCAAAATTTAAAAAACATCCAACCCTTTGGAGCCTCGTAGGACCTCCTATTTTTTTAAATAGCAAGTGTAGCCATGTAACTCATCCTATACAACCCTATATTTTTTTTAATTCATGAAATAATTTTGCAGATGGTTTAGAGTTTTTATTTGATCAAAAATAATATAAAAAACAAATTTCTTAAAAAAACGAACGAATTGTACAATATGACCACCAATAACATCCATACAATGGTGTATTGCCATTAAAAAACAAGAATGCACTTGTCTCTGATTGTTGGTTCTAAAGAAGACCATGTCATTTTATTTGATGACTGTACAAAATGACAATTTTGTCATGTTGACATCATAATATATAAAATGACGTTACCGTCTTTTTCATTATGGTCATGTCGTAACATATGACTAAACCCACATCACTATTCATTAGGTATATAAAAATACAGAGTGTTGCTAAATTTATATGAAAAAATTCAATTGGAACTTCCGCGTTAATAAATTATGAGCCTTTTTCCTATAAAAACATCTTAACCCAATCCCTAAAGAGATATCAACCGCGAAAATACGGAATTAAAATTAATTTATCTCAGATCCTAGTTATATTAGAAACTTGAAATTTTGAAGATTAAATACATTCGTAAAAACGTAAATAGGGGTATTTTTTTTATTATTACCTTTGAGTTATAAAGAAGTGAAATTAACAACCCTTATTGTATTTTATATCAGAAATGTCCCCTAGAACTAATAGTTTTCGAATTAAAAAATCAAATACAATATCATTGTTTGTAATATTTATAGTGACAAAATTGAAAATAAGAAAAATAGGGATGTAAAGAACATAAGTTATAATAAATGTTATAATGTAATATTGGAAGAATCTCATAATTATCTCTTTACCTATATGTCTTCATTAACTCGGATTGGGAAAAAAATTAAAAATTCAATGTTAATTCTGTACTTTCAGGGGTGATATCACTTTAAGGGTTTGGCTGAGAGCACACTCGTGATTTCTAATAGATTTTATAAAGTAAAACAGAAAAGTGAAAATTTTAAACTCAAAGAGATTCATGCAGAAGGTATTTCATATGGCCTCTTAATTTGTTTAAATACGTCTTAGAACTGGTTAGGAACGTGAATTTATTTATTTATAAAATATTAAAAACAAGGTGAATTTTTAATTTAACAATCTCGAAAATATAAAGTAACTTGATCTCAGTACCAACCTGTTTTGAAACCGATTGTTATCTTCGGATTAAAAAGTAACAACTCGCTAACACTGAATCACTTTTCACGTTGAAACTCATGAATACATTTCCTCATTGCCCTTTCCAACAATTCTTAATGTCAATGAATTCCCCACGTACGAAAATATTACAGAAAATAAAAGTAAAAAAGCCGGGCGCGTGTCGTCCGCTTTGATATTTCACGCACGTGCACTTCTTGAATGTCACAAACTAAAAACCGCGTCTATACTATGTGGAAGCATACGGTGAGTTGAACCGCGAGAACATCTTTGTAGGTTAATTCCATGACTGGTCTCGGGCCGGTGTCTGCCCCCTAAAAACAACTTTTATAGCAGTGGCGGGGACACGATGATTACGGGGTTATATCAATTAAGAAATTTTTATTAGTCTCTATAATATCACCCGTTGGCTCTACAGCGGTATTAGAGCTATATAAAATGACTGTAAATTGTAATTGTATATAGTGATGTGTACTCGAGTACAAAGGATCGAAAAGTACTCGTTGTACTCGAATACGAGGTAACAGGATCGATCCAGAGAACTAGTACACAAAATCTTAGTTGTTCTACTGAGATGAATAATTCGAACTCGAATCAAATCGGGTCTCGAGTCTCGGGTCTTGAGTCTCGGTTCTCGGGTCTCGGGTAACGAGTTACGAAGTTATGAGTGGAACGACTCATTCTATATTTCGAAAATATTTTGGGATAACGTCTGACACAATGTTGCCACATATGTTATTAAAAAAATAGAATATCTCTATTTATGCCTATTACCTGGCAGAACTTTTTCTAATATATGGTGTAACTCTGTCTAAATATACGTAGGGGAAGTGGGCCTAAAATGCGGTATAAAGGTAAAACAGGACATCAGTGTTTCTCACTTTCAACTCCGAGTATTACCACGTGTTATAGTTGTATGGATGTTAGTGTTACTCGGCTATCGACAAAATTCCGAACCACACGTGATTAAAACAGAAAGAGTGATTTTATTGCATTTTGAAGTTGTAACTGTAAAAATTAGTCTTTACTCTGTAAACTTTTAAATTCAACCAGTTGGTCATCTTGGATTATTACTGCACACCGAATCATCTTGAGAGGTTAGTTAACGAATGTTGTCTGCGAAATTGCTCTGATGGACACTTTTTTTTTATACGGTAAGTTATAAATTTCAACATGAATTTGGGTAAAATGGGAAATTTTTATTGGGTTAAAATGAGAGAAACGAGAGAAAGAATCCCATTTTACCTGGACTATTTCACATTTATTTCTATTTGTTTTCAGATGCCTTCTACGTATAAACGAAAAACTGACCGTCAGTCTTGGTCGGAAGAGGTAATGTCTAGGGCACTAGAGGCGTTATGAAATGGAACATGTAATTATTTAAAAGCTGCGAAACAGTTTAATGTTCCAAAGTCGACTTTAGAAAGGCGATTCAAAAATAAAAATAAACAGGCAATCGACCATTCAAAAGAACTCGGTAGCAAAAAATTAACATTTCCAGTGGAACTAGAGAGACAGCTGGTAGAATATGTTAAAAATATGGAAGCTATGTTATATGGATTAACAACAAGAAGTATTCGGAGTCTTGCGTACCAAATTGCTGTTAGAAATAATCTCGTCCATTATTTTAATAATGAAACTAAGTTGGCAGGATGGCACTGGTTGCATTCCTTTATGAAGAGAAACAAGTAGTCCCTGAAGCGACTTGTGCTGCAAGAGGTAGAGGCTTCAACCGAGAAGCAGTAAAAACATTTTTTGATATTTTGGAACCGCTCCAAGAAAAACATAATTTCTCACCATCAAGAATATTTAAGGTAGACGAGACGGGTATCACTACTGTCCAATCCCGACCATAAAAAATGAATTGCTGTCAGAGTAACAAAACAAGTAGGTTTTCTCACATCAGCCGAACGCGGAGAGTTAACCACTGCAGTAATTTGTATGAGCGCGAGTGGCATATGCTTATTTTTCCTCTAGTGCGGATGAAACCTCAATTTGCTGAAGGAACTCCAGCAGGTTCGCTATGCATTTGCCACAACTCCGGATGGATGCAATTAGAATTGTTTGAGAAATGGTTTGATTTTATGCTTACCAGCGCATACTAGTCATCGCATGCAGCCACTAGATGTTGCATTCATGGGGCCACTCAGCACTTTCTACTCTCAAGAAGTAGAGATATGGTTGAGAAATAATCAAGGTCGATGCATTACAATAAACGAAGTCTGTTCTTTGTTTAGTAAAGCATGTCTTAGAGCGTCATCACCACTAACTGCCATTAATGGTTTTAGTAAAACTGAATTATATCCAATAGATCGTACAAAATTCACAGAAGACATGTTTGCTGCAGTTTTGCCAACTAACTATGACATATCTCAGAATACTGACACTGATAAAAATGATGCAGTTGCAGCTGAGCTGCCTGAAAAGGAAGTCATCATGAAAAATTTTCATCAATACAATCAGTCCAGAAATAATTGCCCCTTATCCAAAAGCCGTGAAAGTGAAGTTTTCAAAGAAGAAAGTCAGCAAAAGGGGCAAGGCTGCAGTACTTACGAGTACTCCTTATAAAGAAGAGTTAGAGAGATCTTTGGCCGAAAAAATCAGAAAACAAAATGCTGATAAAATGAAAAAAAGTAGAAAACAAAAACACTCCAAATAGCAGCTCATCAAAGGGTAAGAGAAGGGTGTACAAGTCTAAGGTATTGAAGGTATCAAAGGACCAATCCAACAACAGCGAATCTAATGACGTCGATGTGGAATGCTTGTTTTTTGGAAATTATTATTCTAAAGACTGTCGCGGAGAAGGATGGATAATGTGTTGCATCTGCGGTAAATGGGCTCATGATGCGTGTGCAGGTGTAGAAAGTGACGACGATAGCGAATTCACATGTGATGATTGCATTCAAAAATAAATTGTATTTTTTAAAATAAAAATTTTCTGAAGCATTTCTCTGTATAAAATCCATATCCCGTTTTACCTCCAGGATTTTCCCATTTTACCCACACTCTTTAGGTAAAATGGGAAATTGCAGACATTTTATAATTACACGTGCAACTTTTTGCTTTTTGATTTTTGTATGTATTTGATAAATATCTGGTTAAATCAATAACCATAGAATAGTACATTCACTTTACACAATTTTTCAACTTTTATTATCTTCTATACAAAATGCCAAACGTTAAGTATCCCATTTTAAGCCCATTTCACCTATAATAAAATATATAAATAAGTCCTGCTTTAATAATTCGCAATATTTTTATGATCGACCTGATAGTGGCGAGTACTATTTTGTCACAAAACTCCAGTTATTTTATGAGTGGTGGCAACAGCGCATGTATTTAAAGGGAGACCAGTTCGTTTGGGTAATTAGAAGTGGCCAAGGGACCGTCACGCGCCACACATAGCCTCTGCGGTCCAAGACAGCCTCACCTACCCGTGGTGCCACCGTTTCTGCTAACGAGGCTCTGTCGAGACGAGGTGAAAACGACGATCAAGCACAACGAGGAAAGTGTATACGAGTTCTCACCCAAAGACGACAAAAACAGGGCAATAACGGACAAAAACAGACAAAAAAAACCCAACGAGAGGAATCATACGAGGAACAAATAAACACACACCAACAAATAGAAGACACAACAAAAAGAAGGAAAAATAACGAGAGGTAACAAAAATAGACGACCAAGGGAGAAAAGCGCTAGCCGCTACCCCACGGTAACAAAAAAGGTAGGACGGTTGTATCACCCCACTTAGCCATTGGGGTGATATCTTGAGGGAAAAATGAGGACGAATGAATCTAGAATGAAAGCGAGAGGTCCTGTCCGGAGACAGGGGGTGGTGGAATGGGTTCCCCAACTTTCATATCAGTAAACCCGATATGGAAGATGGGAGACCCGGGCTCAGAATGAATGTATGTGTGTGTTGGGTAATTAGTTTTACCTACTGTTAGAATCCTAGTACTCGGTACTCGGTTAAGTACTCGATCCTTTAATGTACTCGAGTACCTAATGATCGATCTCTAAAGAAGGATTCGATTCCCCATCACTAATTTTATAACACAGTAATTATTTCCAATGCCTGTATTGGGTGATTATATTACTGTTACAGAACTGTGTAACTACAGGTAAATAACAGAACAACAGTGTTTATTTAAAACGCCATGCATTTAAAGTTAATCCAAATTTGATCATTGTACATTCGATGCGTTTACTTCGCCATATTTTGGTTGTTATTCTCAAGAATAATTTTGTTCGTCATGTTCTAGAACTGAAAAACATATATCACTTATTAAAAAATTTCACAATATTATAGTAGAAACGTAAAATTAACGTAAATTTCTCCAATTATCAAACAAAAGTAGTACCGGTATATTGTCAGCCAGAAGAAAACTAATTTCAAATTCATTAAATGAACCTTATGAAAAGAGTGTGCTAGGATTCAATATTTTTAATAGTGTTGAAAACAAAGAAAAATCTTTACTCCCAGGAAGAAAGAATAGCTGAACTTGATGACGACGATGATGATGATGTTAACTACTTCCCACGTTTCTCCACTATATTGATATTGCGATTATTTGCTATTACAACAATGCCATTACAAAATGTTCATGTAATAGTTATTCAAAATATTTCATCCTAGCTGATCAATTACATATACACTGTATAAAAAATTATAAAGAAATATAAGGAGAAAAATATATTACAAGCAATCTTCACAATTTATCACCTGTAGTGGATGATGTTAAGAAATTTGGATTATCTGATTTTCTCATGTACATTTGACAACCAGATTTTCCAATAAAAATAATGCTTAAAACTATCCGTTAATCCGTTAATACAGACAGCCACAGGTAGAAGTGAATGTGGAAGAAGACAAATAATTTTTCCTTAAAAACAGAAATTCCCTGTTTGAAAGATGAAAATAATTTATTGGTGTACACCGATTCTCTCAGGCATACATTTATTCTTCGTCGAAAATTGAAGTCAACTCTATCCAATAACTGCTCATTGTTTCTAATAAACGTGCATTTATTCGTAATGCGATTCGACAATTCTGCTCGCTACGCAATTGGCGAGGAATACACAAATTGTTTTAACGTTTCCCAAAGAAAGAACCTTACATTTGTTGAGGTCTGGAGTTCGTGCAGGCGAAACTTGTGGGCAATTATTTCCTCTTCCAATCCATTTATTTGAATAAAATAATAAAAAGTCTCTAACAATAATATTAAAATGAGGCGGTGCTCCATCATGCATCAACCAATGTTGGAGAAATGTAGAAAAGGACTGAAGAAGCGTCACAATAATTCCAATATCAAAAAAGTAGATGCAAAGAATACAACAAATACCGAGGAATCTCATTATTAGATGTTGTGTACAAAATAATGGTGATGTTAATAAAATGAATTAGTATCAGTTGTAAAACATTAAATAGAAAAATATTAGGGGGGGTTTAGGAAAGGAAGATCGGCAATAGACCAGATTTTTACAACCAACAAATTGTTGATAACATGGTACATGTATAAAATACCGTTATTAAGGTTATTTTCAGACTTTCAGAAAGTATACGATTTAGTTAAAAGATTTAAACTACTTCAGCTTTTTAAGGAATTCAGCGTACCTGGCTCTAGCTAAGCCGACTAATAAAAATGACAGAAAAAACAAAAAATAACATCCAAGTATGAGATAGAGTAAATGAAGAATTCAAAAGAGAAAAAGGGTTTCACCAGAGAGATCCGCTTTTAACAGTGCTGTTTAATATTAACAAACAAAAAATATTTAGCTAAACATAAACATATTAATAAAAAGCCACTACACAAAAGAGTTATAAAAAGTTACAGTAAGACTAGCGGAGGTAGCATATAAAATGGATTAAAAATGAACCAAAATAAAAGAAAATATTTGAAATTGCGAAGACAAGACAAGGAAAATTGGAAATAAAAACAAGAGAAGGGACATTAATAGTTGAGCAAGTTAAGGGATTTACGTATCTAGGGACCTTGCTGAGAAATAAATGCGAAGAAGGAAAAGAAGTTTAGATGAGGTTGATAAAACCAAGTAGGAGTGCAAGAGCAATAAACCAAAGACAAAATTCAGACATACTCATACCTATAAGGATTTACTGAAGTAAAACATTAATATTAAAAAAGAAAATACAAGAGGAATTGAAAATATGGGAAACAAAAATATTAGGTGGGGACAAAAGGAGAGGAATGTTTTATTAGAAGAACTAACCAAAAGGTATATGATCTTTATACAGAACCGAAGATAAATAATGTAGTGAATTCTTGAAGGATACAATAACTTGGTAATTTAAAAATAACATCAAAAAATACTAAAAAAAAAATAACAGAAAACGAACCCAACTACAAGAAAAAAAGAGAAAGTTAAAAAAATATAACGATATGCAGAAGAACAGTAAGGGATAGAAAACTTTTGAATCGAGCTTTGGACCTAAATGGACTGTAATCAGCTTCTACATACATAGATAAGAAAAATCCACACCAAGATGGTTCAAATATTCTTTCCAGAGACTGAAAGAAGGGAAAATTACCTCCTTATTTTGAACGTGTCAATACCTGTGATGAGTATTGGGCGTTTGAATACGACTTGAAATCCAAACTCCAGTGCAAATTTTAATCTTTCCAAAATCCAAAAAAAAAGCAAGAACAACCAAGTCTAAGATGCATGTTTTTTTTGTAACAGGGATATTGTTCATAAGGAGTGTGTGGCTTAAGGCCGAACAGTTATTGAACAGTTTTGCCGAGGAATTCTTGATAAACTAAAAGAGTAATGCGTGTAAGAACAAACATGAAGAACAATTGGGTGTTGCTTCACTATAACAATTTCAAAATAATTTTGGCCAATAAAAACATTTCTGTATCCTTCCTTATTTTCCTGACGTGAGTCCATTTGGTGTTTTTCCCGACATTGAAAAATCGCTTTAAGGTATATCATTTTGAGATATTAAAAAACATTAAAAAGGCTATAACCGACCAGCTGAAGGCTATTCCAGTATCATAGTTCCTGATATAAAGAATAGAACAACTATTTCCAGCGTTGGGTGGCTTCTAAAGGAAAATATTTTGAAAGAGACAATATTAAATTGTCGTTATACAGTATGGTCCGAATGAAAGGAATAAATTCATTATTTCGTAAATCGGCGATTTTAGGGGAAAATCCTAAAACCCGTCGATTTTTATTTTTCGCTTCGTCAGATCACCTTTTTATCTTGCAATACATCAAATGAAAGGCCTTTTAAATATCTATTCACCCATATGTCTAAGTAATTAATTTTTGTACGTTGTCAAAAAAAAATTATTTATTAAATTTTTAATGTTACAATAAATATTATAATTAAGTACAACCAAATTTAAAGCAAGTGTTTTATTGTTTACCGTCAGCTAAAATACAATGCGAAAGACAAGCAGGGAACTCTTCTCGAACTTTCGCTATAATTTCCGGAGTTATTTTTGCAATCTCAATGCATATCCGTTCTTTAAGTTCATTAATAGTTTGTAGTCTATTTATGTACACTTTACTTTTCAAGTATCCCCATAAAAAGAAATCGAGAGGAGTTAAATCAGGTGACCTCGGTGGCCACTCAATTGCTCCTCTTGCGGTGGCGCTCCATCTTGCTGCAGCCACAAATCATTTCTGTTTTGGAACAACCTGTTTAATTCTAGGAGTAAGAAGTTGTAATTGTTAAGGTTTCTTCGAAAAAGTATGGTCCTATAACCCTATTATCTATGATTCACGCCCAAATATTCACTTTCCCTGATGGGTATTGAGTACGGTACTCCTGCCTCCAGTGTGGATTTTCTGTAGCCCAATACCGAAAAGGAAAAGTGTAGCTTCATCAGAAAAAATAACTTTTTTAAAAACATCGGATCTCTGTTATTTTTTCCATTAGTTTCACAAAATTCAACTCGTCTATCAAAATCTTCTTCCATAAGTTCCACTAAATTTACTTTATAGGAATACCACTTCTTCTTTTTTAGCGTTCTAAGAATTGTTTGATGGCCAACCTCTAACGCTACTTGCCGTAAATTAGTAAGGGGATTATCTTCAAAGGCTACCAGAACATCCAGTTTCTTGTTTTCACATATTTGTTTTCTACTACCTTTAGAGAGGTCTTTTACATGACCCGTTTCAATTCTTTCCGTTTCAGTGAGCTTCGTGTTGATAAGAGAGTCAAAAAGTTTTTGATTTCGTCTACTACAATATCATTAACCACTTGACAATAACAATTATGTTGAATGTCAATAAAAGAATTTTGATAATGTAATTAGTTTTTTTTTAAAAAGGTAAAAAGTGTGTTTAGTCCACATCATCTGTAGTTGTTTTAACACTGGTAACACCGCCAACACCGTAAAAAAATCAGTTGAGGAGACAAGTGATACATTATTATGTATTATGAATTATGAGTTACTTGAGTTGTTCCTTAGTTTATGCAATTGTAAATTCATGTATGTTATAAAAACAACAAACCCTGTTAAAGTGATTAGTAACTTCCCTTGTGATCCAAGGGTGGTCCTTCATTGCCAAACATGAAATGGTTCCTTCTACCGGATGATGCAACCTAATCTCGATATATTGGATGTTAGAAAACGAAAAACAACGACAATTTGGTGAGATCCTTCCTATTTTAATAAGAGTTTAATATTCCTTTGGAAAAATTAGTCGCATTTCAATACTGAATTGTATTTTGTTCACGTTGAAATAAACAGTAGAAACACAGAAGTGGTATATACCACTTGTATATGTGTAGGCGTCAAAATCTGTATTATAAAGACATTTTTCTGGTGGTTTTAGACATATCTAGTGATAAAATTGACATAATCGGTAAAGTCACAATAGGTAGGTAAATATATATATATATATATATATAAATATATATATAAATATTCTCAATTTTAAACATTGTAAGACATGAGGGAAACTAGACGTTCCTTTGATTGACAACATTACTAAACATTGACCGTTCATTACAGATAACCCAGTCTTTGAACTTTTTTTTTAAATGATTTTAAATATATATTGTTTTTCAAAGAAATAGGTAACATGGAATAAATACGTGGAGCTAGGTATTTTGCGCATCTTTGCCCTAAAGTTTTTTCACTTCGAGGGAAAAAAATGCCATCATTCCGTCGAGTGTTGTATTGGTGCTCGTGTACCTCTAATATAATTTTAGTTTCATGGATGAAGAGAAGAACTTTTTAACAAGTTGTCTGACGTCACATACTCGACATTCTTTATATAATTCTTCAGTAGGATACGAGATAGATCTTTTAGATATCACTTTTAGTATCCATTTTTGAGTTACATTCAGATGGTTTAAATGTACATCAAAAACTCCTCCCCATCCGAGAATACCATAATTCAAAAGAGATTCTACTAACGAATAGTACAGGGTTTTTAAATGAGATATTGTTAAAAAGTCTCTTAAATATTTGAATTTGGGGATAAGTCCTCTAATTTTATTTAGAATGTTTTTTACTTGTGGTTCCCAACGTAAATGTCGATCGATAGTAACTCCAAGATATTTTACATTCTCTGATTCGGGTATGTGCTGGTTGTAGCCAATATTTAACGAGCCAAGATTAGGTAATGAGGAACTATAGGAAGTAAATGGTAAGTAACAGCTTTTTTTATGATTTAATGTCAATTTATTTAATTGTAGCCATTTGGATATTTTTCTAAAGTCATTTTCTATTTTTTCTTTCAGTTCTTGCCAAGATGGTGCGGAGTACATGACTGCAGTATCATCTGCAAAACTTATTATTTTTCCTGAGGTATTAAGAAATAGTAAGCTATTAATATAAATGGTAAAAAGAATGGGGCCCAAAACTGTTCCCTGGGGAACATCGAAGGTTACCTTTTTTCGAATATTGAAAGTACCGTTGATTTCAACACTTTGCTCTCGGTCTGAGAGATAGCTTTTTAATAAATCGTAAGCTAAACCTCTGAAACCATACGTTTCTAATTTATCTAATAACCTTTTATGACATACCGTGGCAAAGGCTTTAGAAAGATCTAGAAAAATAATTACCGCGGGAGTTTTTTTATCTATATGATCATAAATAGAAGATGTTAAATTTAAGATCGCATCTTCAGTTGATCTACCTTCTCTAAAGCCGTACTGATAATCTGATAAAATGTTGTATTTATTTAAAAAGCTTTGGAACCTGTTCTTCATTACCCTTTCTATAATTTTAGAAATATTTGACAATATCGAGATTGGTCTATAATTTTCTATTTTAGGTTTATCTCCAGTTTTAAAAAGAGGTTTAATTATACCCGTTTTGAAACATTTCGGAAAATGTCCAAGAGAAAAAGATTTATTTATTATTCTGGTTAATATAGGTGCAACTTCAGACGCTATGTCCTTTAATGTTTCAGAACGAATATTGTCAAATCCTGCCGATTTTTTATTTTTCAAGTTTTTTATTACAGATATTACTTCTGTCGTATCTGTAGGTTTTAAGAATATGGTATTTTGTAAGGGATAAGTATTTTCGGTAAAATTGTCAACGTCTGGAATTTTTTCAGCTAATTTTTTGCCTATGTTGGCATAATATTCATTAAATGCATCAGCGATTTTTTGTTTTTCTGTCAGCTGATCTTCATCAGATAAATTAATAACATTTATGTTTGTTTGATGTTTTCTTTTTCCATATAAGGTATTAACACATTCCCATAAAGATTTTGATGAATTTTTGTTTTTGTTTGTTAGTTTAGTGAGATAATCTCTTTTAGTTTTATTTATTAGTTTTTGTAAGATATTTTTATAATTTTTATATCTATTTTTTATGTTATTATTAGTCGGGTTTTTTAAAGTAAGTTTGTAAAGAATATTTTTTTCTTTTATTGACTTTGCTAAATCTGGTGTCATCCAACATTTTAGAAAACGAATTTTATTTTTAACTTTTACGGTTTTAGTGTTGTTGTTTATATAACGTTGTAAAGTTTCAATAAATTTATTCGACATAACATCCAAATCTTTTTCTTCAAATATATTTGCCCATTTTTCATTACTTAGGTCTTCCCGTAGTTTAGGATAATTTATATAAGATGATAGACGTCAGGTCAAAATATAGACGTCAATATTTTTCGCTCCGCTAATTTTTATACTAAAAACGTATCGAAAACTGCGATAAAAGTGTAAATAGTAGTGATAAGTTTGAAAGTCAGCCGAACACAAATTTAAAAATTGTCATCGATTTAGATTTACTGCAAAGATGGTGTATAAATATAACTAAAATTTATAAACTAAATATAGTGATGATAAAAATTATCGTAAAAATTAAGTAAAGTTAAGTGGTAATATACCAGTTTGTAGTATTACTGAGGACAAAAATTGTGTAGTTTTGATAGCGCTTGATAGGTTGGTAATAATCAATCCAGTCTCGCACGCAAATAAGCAAAAATAAAATAATTTCGTCTCGTTTTGTTATTATCGTATTCATTGAAACTTAAGTTATTTATCGTTTGTCAAGATGACTAAAACAAAGAGTAAAGCAAAAAATTGAGAATTATAGAATGTTGATACCAACGAAAATGAGATCAGTGAATTAACACATGCGCCAACAGTTATTTGTGACAAATTAGTTCGATTTGAAATAGTTTTGTCTCGGATATTGAAGATAATTTCTAAATAGAAATAAGATTAAAAAATGTAGAGGAAGAATATTCTGAATTCGATAAAATCCAGACTCGGTTAGAGTATTTTAGTAACGATGAGAAAGATAGTCGCTTAGAAACCGAAACATGTTTTTATAATAATTTAATTTCGAAAGCTAAAAGATTAATCGCGAATAGTGAAAAAATTGGCGGATAATCCCCTGGTCCAAGCGAAATTACTCGATGTAAAGATTCTGGCGCTGTTGCCAAGCTTCCGATTTGGGGCTGCCTAGTTTCCATGGTAAATATGAAACATGGTACAGTTTTTGTGATGTTTTTAGCTCTCTTGTACATACTCGAACGGATTTAACAGAAATTGATAAATTTTTATATTTGAAAATATGTTGTAAAGACGACGCGTTGAAACTGATTGAATCATTAGACGTAACACCAAGTAACTATTCTATCTCTTTTGAAATTTTGACAAAAACATATGAAAATCGCAAAGCCATTATAAATCTGCATGTAAATAACGTTTTATTTAACTTATCAAACTGTGTAAAAGAATCTCCTACGCATATTAAAAAGCTGCTAGATACTATTCATCAACATATATCAGCATTGGAAAAGCATAATTTGCCAGTTAATCAGTAGGATGCTCTGTTAGTACCGCTTGTTTTACAAAAAATATATGATCGTACCGAACGAGAATGGGAAAATAAAACTACTGATCAAAATTTACCTAAGTTAGTTCTGATTTACTCGAATTTCTTTCGAAAAAATGTTTCACCTTGGAAGCTATAAGTAACGAATTTATGAAACTAAGGAGTCAAATATAAAGACCTAATATTAATGATAAAAATTATTTAAAACCACAACAAAATAAAGAATATTCAAACACGCATAGATATTCATTTCCTAAACTTCCGAGAATAAGAAGTGTTGTGTTTGTAATGAAAATCATTACATTTATCATTGTCCACGGTTTAATAATTTAAACTAGTGATGGGGGATCGAATCCTTCTTTAGAGATCGATCATTCGGTACTCGAGTACATTAAAGGATCGAGTACTTAACCGAGTACCGAGTACTAGGATTCTAACAGTAGGTAAAACTAATTACACAACACACACACACACATACATGCAATCTGAGTCCGGGTCTCCTATCTTCCATATCGGGTTTACTGATATGAAAGATGGGGAACCCATTCCACCACCCCCTGTCTCCAGACAGGACCTCTTACATTCATTCGTCCACATTCTTCCCTCAAGATATCACCCCAATGGCTAGGTGGGGTGATACAACCTGTCCTTACTATTTTTGCGTCTTGGGGTAGCGACCAGCGCTTTTCTCCCTTGGTCCTCCTGCTAATTACACAAACGAACGGGTCTCCCTTTAAATACATGCGCTGTTGCCACCACTCATAAAATAACTGGAGTTTTGTGGCAAAATAGTACTCGCCACTGTCAGGTCGATCATAAAAATATTGCGAATTATTAAACCAGGACTTATTTATATTTATATATTTTAATATACCTATATTTAGACACAGTTACACCATATATCAGAAAAAGTTCTACCAGGTAATAGGCATAAATAGAGATATTCTATTTATTAACAACATATATGGCAACATTATGCCAAAATATTTTCGAAATATAAAAAGTATACAATGAGTCAGTTTTCTACCCTTAAAAACTCACCCCCTTCCACTTCTCGACCTCAGATCGGCCGTAAATTATTTTTCCTTTCACTTTTGTTATATCCTCTTCCTTTTCCAATGGTTTTTCATCCTACTATTATTTTATTTCGTTTCAAAAATTATCGACCCTGGTCTAAAATGGTACAGTTTCAAAACGTTTTCTTTTTGAAAAGTTGGAACTTTTTAACGCGGTTGGAATGTTTGGTCCACATCATCTGTAGTTGTTTAACACTGGGTACACCGCCAATACCATAAAAAAAAACAGTTAAGGAGACAAGAGAGACATTAGTATGTATTACGAATTATGGGGGTTGAGTTTCTTGAGTTGTTCCTTAGTTTATGTAATTGTAAGTGTTTAGTTTTTGAATTCGTGTATGTTATAAAAAACAATAAACCCTATTAAAGTGATTAGTTTTTTCTCTTGTATCCACGGGTGGTCCTTCATTCCAAACAAGGTAGTTTAGACATATTTTTATTGTCAATGATGACGGCCTTTACCAAATTTATTTTTGGGTATCAATAAATACATCATAACATTACTTAATAAATTAAGAAATATGTTCGAATGTCGTAAATACAACTTTTGACAATAATACTTGGATATGGGTGAATAGATATTTAAAAGACCCTTCAATTGATGTATTGACTTACTTTTCTATTTAAAAATTTTATTGATGACATCATCACGCTTACAGAAATGACGCCAAAATTAAAAAGGTGATCTGACGAAGCGTCTATTTAAAAATAAAAATCGAAGGGTTTCAAGATTTTCTCCTGAAATCGCAGATTTACGAAATAATGAATTTATTCCTTTCATTTGGACCATACTGCATATGAATATTTTTTTTAATAAGATTTAACAGAGACTTGCATAACGAGTTGATGAAATAATAGAAAAGAATGATAAGGTTATAATAATGGACGATTGGAATACCAGAACAGGAAAAGAGAAATACATAGGTATAGTATACAGAAGAATTTGGAGAAAATATTATTAGCAGGAATTGTAAAAACATATTAGAGTTTTGTCAAATAAATGAGCTGATGATAAGAAATAGATTTTGGGATCAGCCAATGAAAGAACGTTACATATTTGTAGCAGAAGAAAGAAAAACAAAAAAGCATTATAGATTATACAGTTAGTACCAAAAATCCGCATGCTAAACTGGGACAAATGAAAATAATAAAAGAATTAGAAATGTTAACACAAGATAGGTTAGTGAAAACAGAAAGTATAGAAGAAGAAAGAAAAATCAAGTATGAGACAATCAAAATATAGAAATTGAAGAACGAGTACCACAAAATAGAATATTGAAAAGGAATTTTGAAGAATTTACAAAAACAGGGCAGAATAAACAAAGCTAGCCGTTAAAAGAAAAATAGAAGACAATACGAAAATATAACAAAAATAGCCTGGAAACGATATGATGACGCTAAAAATGAAAACGATAAAAAACTTATAATACATGAATTATATGAAACAACAGATCGAAACCTGGGTCTATTGAAAATAATTTTAAAACGCTTCGGAATACGGTGGAAATTCAGATAAGTATAATTATCTTTTCATATTTGACCTATGAGTTGTTTTTGAGAGTCAACTTAATTTCAATTTACACACAAAAAATGCTATTATCCCTGCCAACAAAAGTTATGGCTTAATTCTTAGAACGTGTAAAGGATTTTACGGATTCAGGCGTTTTAACAATATTGTAAAATAAAAATAAACGCTTATATTCGAAGTAAACTTTATTGTGCTTCTTTAATCTGACAGCCAAGATGTAGTACTTACTCAGGAATGTTGGAACATGTACAGAGAAGATTTTTAAAATTTTAGAGCTTCACTGAGGATGGTACGTATCCAGATAAACTGCTCAAAACTATTTTCTTTCAGCTTTTTAGAAAGTAGGAGAATATTAAACTCTCTTATATTCCTTTCGGGTGCCTAGAGACAAATCAAATTATTCAGCCTCTTTTTACTTACTCACTCCCAAAACTAATATTTTAAAATTCTCTCTTCTACACTAATAAAGAATAATTTTAGATACATTTCATTTCTAATTTTTATATTTAATACTAATTCTTTGGTGTACATATATTGAATCTTTTTTCCTTCCTTTGTATTTTTTGTCGGGTGGATATGTTGGAATTTTCTTTGTTTTTCTTCTATTTTTATCTTTGTTTTTTATGACATACTTACTTTGTTTTTGTTAGTAATTATTGTATAATTTCAATGTATTCATGTATTTTTTGCAATTTCCCACTCTATAAATGGTTTCTTAACTGCAAAGTGAAGCATGGAAAATAAAAATAAAAAATAAATAACAATGTTGATTGACCACTTATTTAAATTGAAAAAAATAATAATCCACTTGAATGAAAAAAAAATATTTCTTACTATAAAACGAACCCAGTTATTTGAGTAGGTGAAATTATAGAATTTTTATGAAAGGAAATCTACATCGCATTTATTAAACAAACTTAGAATAGTTCCAATCAATTTTTTATCTCCATTAAAGTAGGAATTAAATTTTCCACCTATTGTAATTTAATAAATGGTAGATAATTATGAAGTTTGAATGACCCAGGGAGACGTGACGAGGTTTGTATAAATCGGGGGGCGCGTAGCGACGGCGGGCGACTGAATTGTGTGGTGTTTAAAAAATATATATTTTGATGTGAGACAGTTCTTGTTGAAACTACTAATAGGGACAATTCATATTTACATGAAAAGTTTCCGAATTCTCGAAGTATTATAGTGCGTGTCTGAATTTGTTTTGAAGTTTTCCTTTTGATATTTCAAAGGTACGCTAGCTTAGGTATTCTTTATATATTTACGACATTTTACAATTTTTTTTTACCTAATACATGAAAGTTAAATGTAATTTAATAAGTGTTTTCAAAAAGATTTTCAGTGTTTTGCGTATTCAACTTTTTAATAAATATTAAATATTTTCGGACAAAATGAAAGCGTGTTTGAATAAATGAAACCAAAATATTATTTTAACATTTCAGACAATTTTTTTTCTTTAAGAATTTTTGGTAGGGAGTTACGAGCTAATTAACATTTCAAAATGTCTTTTTGTTATTAAGTTTAAAAAGGTACTTTCAAATTTGACGAATATATTAAGTTTCCCATTAATTTTTTTTATAAAATTCTATTTTTGATATATAAAAGAGAAAATGATCACCTCAGGAACAATTACGAGAAGAAAACCCATAGGTAAAGTCCGTTCCTGCTAAGATTGTCAAAATGTAATTGTTTTGGAATTGAATAACTTTATTAAAACCATAACTTTCCTAAACTATTTGAAATTTTAAAGTAGACTTCCAAAGTTACCTATAAATTAAGGTTCGATAAAACTAACAGTTAGTCTAATATAACCGTAATTAAGAATTATAAAGCACAATGTTTTAATGAAAAGTTATTTTCTATTAGATTTCAGTATTTGTGAATTATTTTTCCAAAATTTGTTTATGGTAAAAAACACTTTTTAATAGCAACTATATTATTTTTTGACAGATTTGCAATCCTTGTAAATCTTGAGAGGTTTGTTAATTTCTTATATTCAATATATTATTTATCTATGTCAAAACAATCAGCTTTCTTAATGACACCTTAATTTGATAGTTATACAGGGTGAGTCGCTAGAGCAGGATAAAGATTTGTTGTTGAAAAGCGACTTTAATCCCATCATTAAACAGAGCGGTTCAAAATGTTTTGCAGATGTATGTAAATTTAAAAATAAATCAATCAGTTCGGTATTATGTATTTAATTTAAATTTTTATGGTATGTATGATGTATGTTATGCTGGGTTTACATATGCATTGATTCCCTGGCGCCAGAATATACTGGCGTACCAGTAAACTGAAAAATGCATGTCTAAACACCGGTTGGCGCGCCATTTGAAAACATGCATGCACGGATCGAAAAAGTTGGTTGCCTTCCAACTTTTACTGGCGCCAGTAGTACTTTCTCCCCCACTCCGATACTTGCTTACTTCTTCGGACCGCGCCAGTAAGATTTACAAGTCTAAAATCTTGCTAGCGTGTAGTTTTTTACCTTTCACGCTTTGTAAATAGTTTAGGTCTAGTGCTAATCTCTTCGAGATCGCATACGAAGTGAAACTGGCGATTCCAAATTCAGTTGTGAATGTAAACGTGAAAGTTCAACTGGCGTACTGTCCATCAAGAATAACTGAAACCGCGAAGGTCGGATACGCAGTAATCGATACCAAATAAATGGTGAAATTAGTCATTTGAAAAACATCCTTGGAGCTGTTCACTTCGTAATATCGAGGGTTGAAAGTAAAGAGTGCTAATGCAGTGTACCACCTTATCATGCGGATCTTAATTGTAGTCAAAGTGATTACAATTGAGAATGACTTAATATCAAAGGAACCTTTCATAGACTCTGTAATAGAAAACGTAATTATTAATATAGGCGAATGTGATACAGGCAGTGATGACGATTATATTACTGAAGCTGAAAGTGATCGTGATGATTCGTTGTCAATAAATTTCAGTTTATATACGAGTATAATAATAGGTATTGTTGCTAAATATTTACATTTTCATTAATTATTAATCTTTTTATTTTACTTTTTAATAGGACTTTTAAAATTTTACATAATTATTATCAGGTTCATCGTTTTTTAATATTGCCACTAATTTTTCAAGACCTACACACGTTGCAAGCGCTAAATTATTGTGAAATAAATATACCTTGATTAACTATTTAATTCGACTTTTCAAATTTTACATTATACATTATATTAAACCATTCAGTTACAATAACAAAACAATATTTTACTATATGCGGTAAAAAAATTATCCCTGTGTTTGAATAATAAAAAACTGACGATTATGAATATTGGAAAAAAAAATATTTTTCCCTGATCTCTAAATAGCAAATATATAAATAATGTAAATAATTTTGTTATTATAATGATGTATGTAGTGTAAACTAAATATTATAATAACACTGTATTTTCACTGACCTTTCTAAGAATATACTAAATATTTTAATATCAATGGATTTAACCGGTAAGTAGGCTTAATTGCTTTATAAATATTAGTGAAATAATCCCTTTTTAGAATGTCATTAGACTGGCAAGATATTATTATTTTCATTAAAAATTAAATGTAATTCCCAATTAAATTTTTTAAAGGACAGTTAAAAATAAATACTGATCTCCAAATTAAGTTTATTCCAAATATCGTTTCTTAAAATTTGAATATTTTACAAGATATGGCAACATAGATAAACAAATCATTGTGGTCCTACAAATTCTTCGCCTGCATATAATTTGTGGTATCCCTGCTCATTTAAGTCACTGCGCATCTCGCGGCTTCAGATATTCTTGACGGACAGTACTTACTGGCTCCAGCGAATCCATATATTTGTAAACCCGCCTTTAAAGAAATTTGGGAACGATAAGGAGCCTTCCTGTTTGTTCTTTAACATCGGTGCGAATGCTTAATATTTGCATTATTTTTGGGTTAACATTATTGATGTATAACAGTTAAAATAATTAAATTCGATATAATAAATTATAGAATATATTTGTAATGTTAAATTGAATAAACTTGGTATAGTCAAAAACACAAGTTTAAAAATACTTTGGCAATAACAAAGAAAATTAGGGAATAATTAATAAATACGTTTTGAAGAGCGCAGAAGCAAAAAGTTTTTGAGTAAGAAAATGATAAATTTTAAACTATTGGAACCATTGGAATACACAATATATTTATTACAAACGATATAGCAAGTATCTTACCAATGGACACTTCCATTGTCCATTTCTTTTGAAGGTAAACTTGAAGTTTATTATTATCCGAATGTGAGAATAAAATATCTTTCCATCTGTAGATGGTAAATATTTGTATCGCATTTTGGATTAAGTTATTCCTCTCCTAACAATAGTCTTTCACAACGTTTAATTCTTGTAGACAGTTCCTTCCTTGGAAAGTAAACTATACAGCTACTTCCCCCATCAAATAATATTTATTTATTTGATCTTTAGCTCTTATGTAAATTTAATCAAAAATAGATTTTATAAGAAAGTAACTAAACAAAGTTATTTTAATCTTTAAGGTTTAACAAACTTATGAAAAATAGATTATCGACTTGTATCATTGATTTTTTGCAGAAAAATGCTAGTTTCACCCCATCATAAGACATAATTAGGAAAATGGTCACAAGACGTGAAAATTCGATTAAAACTCCTCCTACTTCACGTGGTCCTAGTCCTTCAAGAACCGGAAATAAACCCAGAACTAATGATTCTCCTGGTACCAATCGTAAATCGCCGATGAAGTCCAGTTTTCGTAAAGGGCAGAGTCCAGATAGACGAAAAGAGAATCCTTCTGAAGTTAAAGAAGTCAAATCCACAGGAAACAGTCCAGCAAAATCAATGGAGACGTTACCAAAGTCGCGAAGTAGCGAGTAAGTAAACAAATAAAATAGAATTAACAATAAATAAAAATAAATTTGAAGCAAGCCAAATCATCATCAACATATCTTTACAGGTAGTGATAGACAATTGGATGTTTTCTTTATTTTTATTAACAATTTACATCCAAAAATAAAATTTACTGTTGAATTGAATTGAAAATAACAGTTCTATAAATTTCTTAGATATAAATCTCAAAAGAGTAAACTGTAATCTTCAATATTCAATTTATCGTAAACCAACTCATATAAATATGACTATCCCTTATAACTGAAATCACCCTATTGTCACATAAATTAGCAGCTTATACTTCAATGATACATATAATATTTTCAATACCAATGAGTATGATGAGGATGATTTAAAAAGGGAAATTAATATAATAAAACAAATCGCTACCTCTAATGATTATACATTGAATCTAATAAATAGGTTGATTAATAAAAAGGAAGAAAAGTTTCCCGTTAACCTGATCTTTCCGAAACAACCTAAAGATAACGGGTCATACGGAGCGATTATATATTTTTAAGATATTTCAAATAAAATATCAAAAATTATATCTTCTAAAATATCTTTTAAAGTAAGAAATAATGTAGGTTCATTTTTATTAAATGCAAAACCTAAAATTAATCAATTTTCAAAATCAGGTATTTACAAACTAAATTGTCCCGATTGTAACGCCATCTTGGCCAGACATTAAGAAATTTTAACATACGCTACTGTAAACATTTAAGAACTTGTAGATTAAAACAATCAGATAAGTCACATTACGCATAACATCTCAATGACACCAAACACAAACCTATATTTAATAACACAATGGAAACAACAGTGGAAGTACTTCATAAAAGTGACAAAAAAGAAGAACTTGATTTTTTGGAAGAATGTCAAATAAAGAAACACCTAAAATGTCCCCAATATACATACAGTATTGAATGAATAACTAAACCTGGGAAGTTCAATTATCTTAGATCACCTTTTGAACTAAATACCCATATAATAAATACTAAACAAATATATTTTTAGAAAAAGAAGAATATAGCTTATTAATGATTGGTTGTCAGGTGTATGACATGAAATTATTTACATTTTAAATAGATCTGTCAAACTTCTTTCTGTCTTGGAAAATGGTTTGATAAAATACCGAAACCTAGATAGAATAGAATATACAGTGTGTCTACTTAAGTTGGAACCATATGGAAAACTTTTTTATTAATAATTTTAGGAAAAAAAGTTATTCTTTATAAAAAGTTCTGCATGGTCTAAAACCTGAAATACAACCATCGGATTTAAAATTTGTTGAGCCGTATACAAGGTTTGTCGAAAAATATAAATTTTGCTCAAGAGTAAAGTACCTTTAAATTTGACAATATCGAAAAATGTTACTAAAAAAAGTTGATCAGAATTAAAAATTACCTTTAAATATGCAAGTACATCCACTTACATTAATAAAATTATTTTTAAAACGTATGTCTACAATAATGCAAATTTAACTGTAGTGCACTTATTACGCGTTTTAATTGCAAAATTATTAGAAAACATCGAAAAACTAAAAGGTTATCATGTGTTTCGTAATCACAAGAGATAAATGTTCATTCAAAATAGAAATATTAGTAAAAAATAAAATATTCTGAAGTTTTAATTTAAATGGATGTACTTGCATATTTAAACGTAATTTTTAATTCTGGGCAACTATTTTTAGTAACATTTTTCGATATTGTCAAATTTAAAGATACTTTACTCTTGAGCAAAATTTATATTTTTCGACAAACCTTGTATACGGCTCAACAAATTTTAAATCCGATGGTTGTATTTCAGGTTTTAGACTATGCAGAACTTTTTATAAAGAATAACTTTTTTTCATAAAATTAATAATTAAAAAGTTTCCCATATGGTTCCAACTTAAGTCGACACACTGTATATTAAAACGCTTTGGAAGGCTGTGGAAATTGAAGATAAATATTATTTATCTTTCCATATTTATTTATGAATAATTTCCATAAAGTAAGAGTTGAAATAACTAATTTAATTTTAGGCTTATTTAAATTAGTATTATTAATTAATTAATTAATTAAGTAATTAATTAACAAGTTGTAGGATTATCCTTGATATGTTTGATAAAACTGAAAGCTATGTATATATTGTTGTTGTATTATTAATATATTAACATCAACTACCCTTTAACGATATATCGATTGTAAATGAATAATCATTTTCTAATGTAAACAGCCTGCCCATCAAATAAATTGTCGAATTATCCTTGACAGAGAATGGCTTAATTTGATTATTTAATAAGAATTCATATGGAATTAGAATCTTTTATATTCGTTTCATTAATTTTTATATCATTTGGAAATAATTAAACTTTAAATTATAGTTTTTTTAAAATATTTTTGAACTAATAATATGTCATTAAAATTAACACATTAACCTTATGAAACATAAATTATTTATTATTTTACTGCCCAGTATACATAGAACTGAGTTAGCATTAATTAACGAATTGTAATTTCTGGTTTTTTTCAGTAAACTTAATTATAAGTTATCAATATATTAATTATTATTACCGAATAATTAAAAGTGATACAATAAGAGGAGATGGAGATAATAGACAGTATGAAAAATAGAAAATTATTAGAACAAGAGAAAACAAATTGAGCTAAACCATAGACTGTAGAAATATAACGACATCGACAAAAAACGGCAATAAATTACAATACAAGTAATAGGAATCTATTAGTAACAAAAATATTATTAGGAAAACGATATAGCAATGTTGGTACATACACCTTACATGAAATAAATGTAAACTGCTCAACAATTGAAATAATCCACCCTAAATTTTGAGTGGTTGCGCGTAAACTACACTAAATAAAAAAAGGGACCAAAAACAAATTTACTTATGCGAGACTAAATACAGAAAATTAAACAATTGTGTTCGAACATTCCAGAACTTTTGCAGAAATGTAAAAAACACAAAACCAACCAAACCGTCGCGAAAGAATCTGTGAAAAAAATGTGAAAAGATGCATTATGTAATATTAGTAGTTCGGTGGACCACCACGAACTCTAAGGACAGTTCTACATCTATCTGGCATAATTCTTATCAGAGTATTTATGAAATCTTGAGGAATCCTCTTCCATTCATCTAAAACGGCATTTGTTAGAGCTCGGATGTTCTCCAAATCATCTTTTCGTTGGGATACCTGTAGTTTGAGATGTGACGAAACATGCTCGTTTGGTTCATTCAGGTCAGGAGAATTTGCGGGCCAGTCCATTCGTTGAATATTGTGGGTCCTCAGTGCTGTGGATACCAGATTGGCATGGTGAGGGCGAGCGTTATCATCGGCATACAAAAAATCTCTACCAAAATTTTCAACAAATGGGACCACAACAGGTAGAATACATCTGTCTCGATTACCAACTGCAGTCATATTCTCTCTTTGGAGGCTGATCAAGTCTGTGCGTCCGTTCCAAATAATACCTCCCCAGATGGTAATTCCACCTCCACCAAAAGCTACCTAAGGTTCCATATGTGCTGCATTATATCGTTCATTTCTCCTCCACCATACTCGAATTCCTCTATCTAAGCGAAAAAAATTTATTCTCATCTCGACGCCAATCGTATTCACCCCAATGTAAATGTTATTATGCCCATTGTTTTCGAGCAACTTTGTGAGCCACCGTTAGGCGCATGCATTTGGAATGCTTTTTTGACCTCAAACCGTATTCGTGCAATCTTTTTACTGTCGATATTACAACACCAGTAGATTGCCGCAAGACATTATTAAATTAAGTTTATTGTAGGACGTCGACGTGCTTTAAGTCTGAGTTACTGGAGCTGATGTACTGTTAAAGCTCTTAGACGACCTCCACCATATCGAAAGCCTATCTCTTCGGTTTCATTATAACTTACTATGGCCCTATTGTTCTCCCCATGAGCCACATTAAACAATTTTGCGACTTCTCTATGTGATCGAACTTATGGCACTAAACGAACTGCATGCTGTAATTCCCTATCGTTTAGTCTTCTGTACCCCATTGTCGGATTGTTTTTCAACTTCAAAAACACAACTTATACATCAAACTCTTAGTAACTATTGAAATAATGATAACGATACGTCTACTACTTGTATGTCTTTTTTGTGCTAACATTGTAAATCCTTTGTTTTCGTGTTCTACAGGCCAAGAAAAATATGTTGTCCGATAAATTTTATACAAAAAGGTATACACTACAATTCAGTAAACACATAAAATAATTATATCTGTCGTTTCCTTTTAATACCAGTTTAGTCACATGGATCATTTCAATTGTTGAGCAGTTTATTGACATTTCGGCACCCATCAATCATACTGTTAGAATAACGATGGATACTGAAAAATGTGTGAAAGTTTTAATAAGATCGCTCTATACCAGTCAAAAATTATGTGTGAAACAAGCTATAAACAGGAAAATATAAGAAATAAATTCAGAAGTGAACAGAAGAAATTAGTACTAACAATCTTAGAATTAATAAAATTGTAGATATTTTATCAATTAAAAATGAAAGATTAAGCCGGTAAATAGAAATTTCTTAGACATTACAATAAAATAAGAGTTTGAAACGAAGCATGAAGGAGACTATGCAGAAACAAAATAAATAGAAGCAGAATTATAGAACAAATAAAAATAAAATGGTAAAGTACAAGAAACGGGCAGCATTACGATTGAAATGGTTAAAGTATGGAAGAGAGCGGAGCAAAAATGTTGTAGCGGGAAATTCATAAATAAAGAGAAGGATGTATCTTCAGAGTATGATTACAGGAAAAAGAAACGGCCGGAAGAGGATAATATAAAAAACAAAATTGTTGAATTTAAAACTTAAAGACTGACTTCTAAATATTTGCTTTATAAACATAAAACAAATTACATACAAAATACATTAAAATATGTGCATAATAAGAGAATTAAAAAGATAGTGAAGGAATGTAGTAAAATTTATTAGTTTGAGAAATATAACTAATTTGGTATTTGATATATTAAGTTTTTTAGAAAAACTAAATTGGATGAGAACAATTTAAATATATACAAAGCCTTATCAAATATATTTTTTAACAAATACACATTGTATAAAGAAAATTAGTTTAAAATATTAGATTGTAGTAGGATTATTAATAATTCATTAAAAATTCACTGTCTAAATTTGAAAATATTTATAAATCATATTTCCATATAGTTAAACTTTTTTATAGTTATTTTCATGGTTAGAGCACGATTTTTGTCAAAGTAAAAATGCGTAAGGTGGAAAGATTAAGAAATGAGAGAAAAGAAAATTGGAAAATAGAATCTATAGAAAAACGACTGTAACTTGGTGGGTGAAAACATTTGCAAAGTTACGAAAATTGCAACTGTTAAGTATATTTTCATCTATTACTCAAATGGACATTTAAGTTCAAATAAAAATAATTGTGAAAACAATTTTTTAAAAACGATATAATTTCAGTAAAAGGTAAAATTTAAATTAACTGGAATTTTCAAATATTCTAAATGTTGCATATATTGTCCTATACATTTTTATAACCAGAATAATAAAAATAACTTTTTGAAATGCTTGACATCGCAATTAATTCGACAATTTTTGAGTTAGGGTTATAGCAATTATCTTTAATAAAACTTCAAATAAAAATTGTTTATCCGCTAGATCTGAGAAGGAGCAGGCCATTCAACTAAGTATATACCATTACACTTATTTCGAATTGTTTCTGCAACACAATTTCTAGCTGCAAGTGAATGGCATACTGAAAGTAAACAGATATGTTACCAATATTTTTAGCTAGTAGATATGTGTAATGAAATTTTATGAAAATATAAAATTCATCTGTTAAAGATTTATTTGAAATTTAAAGGCCATATAATGAAAGTCTTCTCAATATCTAATTTAAAAAAAAATTCACACACTACTAGACTTCAGAATTAAAAAAAAACCCAGTTGTATTTGCTCTTTCACGAAGATATATTTGATTGTTATGATGTTTCTTGAATACACAGAATATAAAATCTATTTAGAAAAACATTAGGATTACATGTTTCATGTTTCTTTTTTGCAGAGATCATTTCATATCGGAAATCTTCCTTCTCGAAGGCTAATATTTATACTTCCGACAACTTGAACTTCGTTTTGAAAACCAAATAACTCACTGATTTTTTTAGAATGTACTTTTCTCAATTAGCGAAACTTGTTCATTCAAAATACGAGCCTTTAGTTAATAAACACGTAGTGAAAAAGAGATATTTGTAGTTAAAGTGGGTCAAAAACTTTGAGGCATAAATTTTTTAAGAGACAATGGCGTTACCCGATAATTTTCCTTTCAACTGGGCATTCGACGTGTAATCAAAGGTTGATCTATAATTAACCAATTGACTTTTTCAATTTTTTATTTACCGTGAAAGTTCGATAAATGGCTTTTTTCAGATGGCTCTCTCACAAAATATATAAAAGTTATTCGTATGTATGTGTATAAAAAAAATTAAATATACAGGGGGTGCCAGTTAAAAAAATTGTCGATGACATCGTTACTCACAAATGGTTTACCCTGTATATTTCATTGTTGTGTAAAAATATATTAAATTAAAATCAAAAACCGACCAGTCACAGGATTTTTCCTCAAAATTGTTAGTTTAGCTTAAAATGAATTTATTCCATACTTTATGTACACACTGTATAATAATTATAAAACCAAATATATCGGTACTTGTTTAATATTCATTATCATTGTGTAATTAAATAATGCTTACAATCTGCTAAAATGTTTGTTTTGATTCCTTTAAGGATACAGAACATACTGGACTTAATCGCACTAATCGAGCACCGTGTAGAATATATTTAGGTTATGATACAGGTATACAGGGTGTCCCAGAATATGTGGGCAATCTCCAGGATTCGGATAAAATATGAAAAAATAATATGACAAGTTCCCATAAAAAAATTTCCTACAGGCCCTCCCTACTGAGATATAAGCCCCTGAAGGACGCCTCTGGAAATCGGTTTATCTTGAATAATTCTTAAAGTACTTGGTGTAATTTAATAATTTTTCAGTATGATGATTGCTAGGTAAGTCTCCTCAAAATGAACCATTTTAATTTTATTCGGCTTATTTAGTTTTCCAGGGACGGACTAGCTTTAACAGAATAATGCTTATTTTTTTTACACCCTGTATGATAGAGGCATATCAATAATACTATTGAACAGCTGAAACCTTAAACTAAAAAAAAAGGTACTCTTCATCGACATCGATAAAGTAAACCGTTTACGAGAAAAAAATTTTTGTTCCATATGCGTTTTTTTATTAAATATTCGATAAATACCATATTTTACTGATTCATTTTGTACGTCGGTTCAACATGAGCTCCTTCTACTGCAATGCATTCCCTACATCTTTTAATTGTAGATTGTTGGAGCCTCCACAATGCGCCAACATTATTCCTTATTTCGCGACAATGGAAGTTAATCAGTTCCAATAAGTGTTCCGGATTTTGTATTGGATTGGCGTATACTAAACATTTTAGATAGCCCCACAAAAAAAAATCTAATGGATTTAGGTCTGGTGATCGAGGAGGCCAAGCCACTGGTCCTCCCCTTCCTATCCATTGATTTTCGAAGACCCTGTTTAGGTGTTCTCGAACTACTAGACTAAAATGTGGCGGAGCCCCATCATGCATGAACCACATATTATGTCGTAGTTGCAGAGGTAGATCTTCTAAAAGTTCTGGCAGATTGTTTTGAAGAAATTCCAAATACCTTTCTCCATTTAACCTCCTTGGCAATACAAATGGTCCAATTAAGTGTTGTCTGATAATTCCGGCCCACACGTTGATGGGTTCAAATTGGTGCTGGTGATGCGTTACAAAAGAAGCATGGGGATTTTCCTCTGCCCATAAATGTAAATTATGAGAATTTATGATGCCGTTTTTGGAAAACCCAGCTTCGTCCGTGAAGAGAACTGAACCAATGAAATTTGCATCGTTTCTGTGCCGATCTAAAACCCAGTTACAAAATTCCATCCTTCGCGGAAAGTCTTTAGGAAGAAGCGCGTGGACTTTTTGAAGGTGGTATGGATGTAACTGTTGCTCAATAAGGATTCTAAAGACCATTGATTTTGACCAATCAAATTCGGCAGCCAATTTTCGAACACTTGCAGCAGGATCTACTTGTACGGCATTAAGGATGTTTTCTTCAAGACCATCAACGCGATGGTTTTGATTTCCACAATTGTGACTGGCTTTGTCAAACTTTCCTAAAATTATTTACGACCTAAATACTTTAAATCAAATCTTTATCATCCGATAAGTACAAATTAAAAATAAAACAACTTAGTTTTTACCTGTCTCTCTTAAACGACGATCTACTCATTCAAAGGTTTTTCTGTCAGGAATTCTTCTGTTTGGAAATCGTTCTTCATAAAGCCTTCGGGCTTCTAAGGCATTACATGATGCAAGCCCATACATTAAATGCATGTCGGCATATTCCTCAAACGTAAATTCCATATCAAAAAGAAGCAGAAGAAATAAGATCAAAAACTTAAACACACTCAATGTCCAACTGACACTATTGTTTATTTTAACTGGTACATATCAACTAAACCATATCAA
This sequence comes from Hermaeophaga mercurialis, assembly GCA_951812935.1. NCBI lineage: Eukaryota > Metazoa > Arthropoda > Insecta > Coleoptera > Chrysomelidae > Hermaeophaga > Hermaeophaga mercurialis. Next base: position 964,862 of record OX638365.1, on the reverse strand, counting down.
CAAAATAAGGTATTTATCGAATATTTAATAAAAAAACGCATATGGAACAAAATTTTTTTTCTCGTAAACGGTTTACTTTATCGATGTCGATGAAGAGTACCTTTTTTTTAGTTTAAGGTTTCAGCTGTTCAATAGTATTATTGATATGCCTCTATCATACAGGGTGTAAAAAAAATAAGCATTATTCTGTTAAAGCTAGTCCGTCCCTGGAAAACTAAATAAGCCGAATAAAATTAAAATGGTTCATTTTGAGGAGACTTACCTAGCAACCATCATACTGAAAAATTATTAAATTACACCAAGTACTTTAAGAATTATTCAAGATAAACCGATTTCCAGAGGCGTCCTTCAGGGGCTTATATCTCAGTAGGGAGGGCCTGTAGGAAATTTTTTTATGGGAACTTGTCATATTATTTTTTCATATTTTATCCGAATCCTGGAGATTGCCCACATATTCTGGGACACCCTGTATACGTCTTCATTTATTTATTAATCTTTCCTCATTACATATTACACCTTTCTTATGTATATTGATTTTTTCGTATTAATTTTACTTTGCACGATTTGCCGACATCAGCAAAAATCAGTCGGAACACCATCAACCTTTATTTTTGTTTCTTTGTTTACCTATTTCTTTTTGCCGACAAATGCGAGCTATACTTTATTTGCTCTACCTCTATAGTTACAAGAAGGAATAAAATAGCATTAAAGATCACTATAAGAAACGTTAATTAAGGAAATATTATTTATAAATACATTCAAAATTAGACAGAGAATTATAAATTGGTCCCAAATTTTATGTCTATTATGTTTAATAAAGGATCTACAGACCTGAAAATCACATTTTTTGAATTTAGATATCTGTAGCAGCCAAACCGTTGAAAATCAATAATAACGGCTTACATGTTCCTATCCTAACTTTTCAAGTTCTATGCTATGGTATTAAAAAATATTTGATACAGAGTGAGCAAAAATTTGAAATCCCATCTGATAAATTATTTAAATGTTACTTTAAAAGAGCTATTAATTGTGTAGAATTTAAAATATGTGACATTTACATATTTATAATTCAGGAAATAATTTGATTGACATATTATGTTGCCATAGTAAATTTTTTTTTGTTTTCGGTATATCTGTTTATTAATAACTAGTAATAATATTTTTGTCAACAGATAACAAGTAACAATATAGTTCACTAAGATGTTTTATATGACTTTTTTATTAATTGTATTACAGTTTTGTGATATGAAGGCCATTTCTAAAAAATGTCTTTTCGAATAATTAGGTTGATTAGCTAACATTTTTGTTTCGTTATTATTCATAATTATGGTTTTCTTTATGGACGTGTTCTGCTAAGGCATATCTTTCAGGATGAAATCTACTATCACTTTTGTGAGAGGTTATTCTATTTTTTAGCAGTCTGGATGTTTGTCCGATGTATTGTTTATTACATTGGAGACATGGTATGCAATAAACTATATCACTTTGCAAATTTCTTCGAATTTTATCCTTAAGTTTTGATAAAACTGAATTTATTGTTAATACTGTCGAATTAGTAATTTTTATATTATTAATTTTGTTGAATAGCATTACTAATTTAGGTATTATATCTTTAGTATAAATATATATAAATAAACTATTATTTGTCTCATTACTAACTATCGTATTATCTTTATTAGTCTCATTGGCTGTTATTTGAGTATTGTTGAAACTTATATTGTGAGTATGTGCTATAATAGCAGAACTGTTATATAATTTTTTTTTAAGATAGAAGACGGATAAGAGTTACTAAAAATAAATTGTATAAAATTTTAAGGTTTTTTTATGAAAGGAACCATCAGAAATTTTTAATACTAGATTCTTCATTTGTTTCACTAAATTTATTTTAACAGAATGTTTATGGTAAAACCAGTAATTTAGATATTTACCAGAACTAATTGGTTTTCTATACCAATCAATTAATAAAGTGTTATCATTATTATTACATATAAATATTGTATCTAAGAAAGGGACAGAAAGATGTATGTCCTCTGTTTCTATTGTGAATTATATGCATGGATCATAGGTCTTTAATATAGATAAAATCATCATCATCGATAGATTCTCTAGGAAGAGAGAGAATTATATCATCAACATATTTTTTTAATAAAAAAAAGATTAAATGGTTGGAGATGTATAATATTGTCTAATAAATCATCCATTACATAAGATGCTAATATAGACGAGATTGTTGCTCCCATGGGGGTACTAAAAGTTTGTTTATAAAAATTATTATTAAAAGAGAAATATGTATTAATAAATAAAAAAGTAATTAATTCTAGAAAATACTCTTTGTTAATTGTGCAATAGTTGATAATATGAGACCATATTTTGTTTATTGCTTTAATAGCTGCATTAAGATAAATGTTGCTAAATAAGGAAACAACATCTAAACTAGCAATTACATAATTGGGAGGTAACTGTAAAAGAATCCTCAACGTAATAATCATTAGTGTTATCATACGCTTTGGTTAGAATATCAGTTAGATATGATGCAATTAAATTTGTTGGAGTACCAATTGAAGCTACAATAGGTCTTATCGATAAAGTTGGTTTATGAATTATTGGTTTGCTGAAATTCCATTATAATATGTTAATTTCTTTTTTATAACTTCGTCAATTTTATTAGTAGTTTTAAGTTTTTTTAATAACATTTATTTTGAATAGTAGTAGAAGAATCTCTAGGTAAAGGAATATAAGATGAACTATTTTTTATAAAAAAAATATGTCTTACAATTAGATTTAAGTAATTGATTAGTGATTATGTTTGTCGGTTTTGCTATCATGATATTTCGTACATTAATATCATTAATAGATGAAGTTATATAATCAATATCTCCAAGAATATGTCTACAGCAATATAGTTCTTTATTATTGGTTTTATGCTAAATTTTGGAACAAGTGATAAAAATAATTTTAAAAATTTGATATAATTTCAACTACAAATGAAACCATTTTTTCAAAATTTTGCAAGTCTTCAGCAGGTTACATTTAATAATATATTTCACAAAGTTAAAGCAAAGAATAATAATAAAATAGATAAACTGATAAATAAGGAAATAGAGACTAAATTAAAAAATAAATAATAATCTAACTAATATTGTAATACTTAATGATATATTATAATTTTTATCACTTGGTCCAAAATTAAAAATTTCTGATAGTTCCTTTCATAAAAAAAATACTCACAATATAAATTTGGTTATTTTAATTTTTTAATCAACTTATTTGTAAATTATTAGTTTAGTGATATAATATCATTTTGAGCATTTGAACGCATTATATTTTTGTCGTACTTAATTTACCTACGTAATTCTTACTTTTTTTATCAATGAATATATTGACATTTTAAAAGGATTCTTTGATTTAGCGATTTGCCCCCTAAGGTAATTACTAGTGTGCATGCATTTATAAGCCAGGACGGATTTTCATATCCCTTAAGAACAAAGAAGGGTCTAAAACCACTGCCTGACCTTATCGTTCTAAAATATGTCTTATCATAGATTTGTGTTTTATTGGTGACAGTTAAAAAGAATAGTTATTTATAGATTTATTACCCTAAGCGCCTATTAGTATTATCTTTAGAAAAAGTTTTATTGGATTTTATTGTAGACATCGATCAATTAAACCGCCTGGTATTGCTAGAAATTCGACAATCCCAACGGAAAATTAGATGTCATCCTCTAATTCGAATTTGAATTAGCACGCCGATAATCTTTCCCTGTCAAACCACTTGAGACATTGCTTAAGTTCGCCTCTCCGCCCCGCTTGTATTTTACGATTTTAAATGTACAATTATTAAAAAACAACAAGATGAGAGTAAAAATTCATGCATAGGTATTCATTCATAAATGCCATTCTTTTAAATACTATTTACAATTAACATAAAGTGCCCCCTAATTATAATAATTAATACCGGCCTTATTGCTATTGGTCAAGCCAGGCACCACAACAACCCCTAAAACAAGATTAGGGTATTAAGTCAAATCCATGTTAAAATATGCATAACGTTTTTTATGGTTGTAGTGCTAGAATCGCGAATGGTTCACTAAATGACAAACTAATGGTCTCTCCCGGCATTAAATATTGTCATAATAATTGATAATTGTAGTGAAAAAACAAAAGAATATCAAAGTGCGAGTGTTGTGTTGTGTATTATTCAGATTTACTATTTGATTATTAGTTAATTTATTTCCCTTAACCCTGTGCTTTGAAGCGACGTTGCCGTTTAGTCCCTTTATTAAAAATTGTACTGTTCCCAAAACATTTTTTTGTTTATGTTTTAACTTCTTGTATATGTTTAATTTAAATTGTGACTCAGCACCACCTCCTTATATTTCCCCCCATGATCTGTCTTGGGAAAAATGGACGCTGATCACTGAAAACACTTACAGTCCACTGCCATCTCCCCCTCCCCCAATCCAGGAATTAAAAACAGGTATTACAACAACACTTATCTACTATCATACCTACTTACCTAAACGAATTACATTTGATATATGAATATGCATATGTGCTTGGAATTTCATAGAAAACCTTTAAAAAATTCCAAAACATTTCTTATTTAAAAAAAAATAGCCCCGATTACCCTTCAGTGAGTTATTAGTAGGAGGACAAGCACAATTTTCTTGGAGATTAGATTTACAATATTAATGTTTTTTAGGAAAGTTAGCGCTTACCGTAAATCACGGTTGATGTAGTATTAATATATTTCGACAATGTTTTTGTCTTTGTTTTCTTATTTTAGGGGCAAGAAAGAAAGAAGGTTATAGTTCCTTTTTGATTTTAGGCGAGGTTATTATTTGTATTTTAGTCGAGGAGTAATTTAAAATGAATCTAGAAAAACGAAGTAGTTCGAATAATATCTAATGTGGATGATGTTTGAGTAATTTGAGGTGAAGTAGAGGTTACAAGTTAATTTTATTGGTTATGTTGATTTTTTGTGGCAGTAAAAATTTGTGCGATTTCTTCAACAGGCAATGCTATTTCAGATTTCATTTTTGCTTTCAGAGTTTGTGATTTTGGATTTGTATTGCAGTCAGATTCTTTGTGTTCGATTATTTTACAAATTGAACAATTCAGTCAGTTTGAGGTATTCTCCATAATAATAATAATTTTAAAAACAGTACCCTGTATTTTTTTAGTTAATTCGGTAAATATAAATAGAAGCTTCAATAAATTAATATTAAAATTAACACTAGATCGCAAGTTGTTACAAAAGACCTTTTTAATGGACCTACACTGTTTTGAATCAGATGAAAAGGTAGAGTTGGTACTGCAAATCATGTCAAGAAGACCGAGTTTCCGATATGCGCCTATGTGTTATGTGCAAATCTTATTTACATTATTACTGCCTAGGATTGACAAACAAAGAGATAATTAATGGATATATTTGCCGTTACTGTTCCTGAATTTTTGTATTTGTCCATTTAACCCTAATAAAAAAATTTTCTTTAATGATCAATTCTTACTTTTCCAAAAATGTATCTCAAAAGAAACATAAAATAGGCGACGATATTGCTAATTACTTGATGACAATATCGCCGTTTGACAAAATACTAGCAAGTCCTTTCAGCCTACATTAAATATTTCCAAATGATTTGAACATATTAATATATAATCTAGATAATATGTTCAAAATATATTTTTCATAAAAAAATATTTCATTTTTTAAAAAACCACATTAAAAGCTTAGTATGGCGCTATTATATTCATCCTAATTGAATTTTGTGAAGGTCATTGCCAATACTGTTAATACTCATAAATTAGAAGTACAAATAAATTGTATGGACTAATAAAATTTTTGTTTTTAAAATTCATAGGAATTTTGAACGCTACGTTTTTAGTGGTTTTGTATAATTATTTACAAGGTTGCATGGATATATTGTTTATGTCTTTGTTTATATTTTAAAGTGTCTAACCATAGACCCTATTCTTAAAAAAGTTGAAAGAATTACAAACATGAATGTAGTTTGAACGTAGGAATAATTATTGTCTCTGACGAGACGCCTATGCTGGTTTTCGTTATGTGTAGTATTTGTTGTTAGAGTAAAAGTCGCATCGATTTCTATAAGTGCCGCGATTGTATCCGCCGCTTACATATTTAACCTTGGTGGAATCCTGGAATAGACAGGCCTATCGTTATTTGCTTAATAGTTACCTGATCAATTATTAACTTGTAAGTGAGCCCTTTTATACTGCAATAAGTCGATAGCTCATTTATTTTTGCTACATTTTTTATTTAATATCACATGTTCAAATACCATAAATCAATCACAACAACGTATTCAATAATATTGGCCAATTTTCCAGATTTGGAGATTGGATAATTTAGAAATGACATCAATATTTTTCAATCTTAGTGCTGATATAGATCCTTCATTTATAAAATACTACCTCTTTTTTATTTCCCAGTGCAAATCTAAGACCAAATTAAAGCATAAAAATTGTAAAAGCGCAAATTATTTAGTCATTTACATTTTTGTTTCTAACAGAAAAATAATGATAATAATAACTAACTGTTTTCTACCACGCTCTTTTACAACTTTTTATAAATATTTATTAAGTGAATCTGTAAGCACTATAAATATTTACAATCCTCAATTTTTATTAAGTACTAAAATATCGAAATTAAAAAATTGCAGTTATTGATAATAATATATTAGAATAATACGAATAAAATTCTAATTAATGTCATCATTTTCAAAGTTCATTGTAAAATAGGCCAGGTTGCAGAAAGCTTATCGCATGCATTTTACTACATGTTTTTAACATCAGAATGCATGTGGACTTATAGCCGAAAATACCTATTGTTAATAAACATTAATTAACATTAATACATAAAGTGATGCAGCCAGCAGGATATCGATTGAAAATGCATAGAGGATAATCATTCAGTCCTAACTGTTAATACGGAAAAACCTCGATTAAGAAAGTTCCTGTACTTAGAATAGTGAAGAAAAAGATTTTCAGATAATCTCAGGCGTGGAAAATGTCTGAACTATTCTCTATCAACTAAATGAAAAAAGAAAAGAAAATTGTGCTCTAGATTTAGTAGTGTATCTCGAAGGGTTCCACTCCAATTACGATACGAGTAGTGAAGCTGCCAGGATTCTAAAACAAATCTGCTCTTACATAATATGAAAAGGGAAAACTATTATGATCGAGGATAATGAATTTAATATGCTGATAGCCATTACAGAAAATCAACATTTTAGTACACGTGAAATTCCACTGTAACAGGATATTAGTCAGAGAAGTCTTCAAAGACTCTTCCACAAGTACGAATTTCATCCATACCTCATTCCTTGTTTATGTGTTTCTATGTAAAAGAACGTATATATAAAGTACCTACGGCTTACTACATACAGTGTGTACATAAAATATGGAATATATTCATTTTAAGCTAAACAAACAATTTTGAGGAAAATTCCTGAGACAACGGTTTTTGATTTTAATTTAATGTATTTTTACATAACAATTAAATAACCAGGGTAAACCATTTGTGAGTAACGATGTTATCGACAATTTTTTTAAATAGCACACCCTGTATATTTTATTTTTTTAGATTGCAACTTTAAAAACGATTCCAAAAATATATCATTCTTGTGTTCCGTAATTAATAGTTTTGAAGATACGATAATTTTAAAATTAATACCGGGATACCTTTGGTTTTCATTATTGTAAAAACTTGTCAGATGTAAAAAGTTGTGATAATAACTAAGTAGGCTACTCTTTAATACTCACTAATGATAATGACACTTGTGAAGTCTAGTACCAGTTTAGTTACTCTAAATTTGCTTGTTGTTCCTTTTACCTCTATTCATAAAGTATTAAAACCTGAAAAGTGGCATCTCATTAAGGTGCACCTTTTACAAGAACTAACAAATGACGACCCGGATCGTAGAATGAAATTTAGCGAAACTTTGATGGATAAGTGTAATAATGATCCGCTTTTCGCAAAAAACGTTATTTTTTCTGATGAAAGCACATTTACATTAAACGGTGAAGTCAACAGATAGAATTGTAGATATTGGGCAAATGAAAATCCTAAATGAATGAGAGAATATCACACTCAATATCCACAGAAAATTATTGTTTGTGAAGGAAGTGTTCGAAATAAAATCATTGGACTCTATTTTTGTTGGAACTGTAAACGGGCTAACTTATCTGCAATTTTTAATGAACTTTTTTATTCCAACTTTAATGAATTTAATCCCTAATGCAAACATTCCCGGAAATATCGATGAATGTCTGTGGTATCATCAAGATGGGGCGCCGCCATATTATGCAGCCGCCGTTCGTAAAATCTTGACGAAGTTTTCCCCAATAAGTGGATCGGTAGACGAGGACCCATTGAGTGGCCACCAAGGTCACCGGATCTCACAAGATTAGATTTCTTTTTGTGGGGTCATCTAAAAATGTTGTGTTTAAAAGTAAACCCAACGACATAAATGATATAAAAGATAGAATAAGGCAAGAAACAAATAACATTTCACAGGAAAATAAAGTTCAGCAAGTTAGTTAGTTAGTTAGGTAGATGATATTGTACATGTAACAAGAGAAATTAGTTATATAACTGCTGGATTTAAAAGCTGGCTATCGTCACGTTATAGTCCACTCTAAAGATTGAGATAAAAAGTATTTATGTTGTTTTGATTTAGAAACGAATCCTTTACGTTTCAGTATCTCATAGACAGTTTTCACTATGGAATGCCAAACACCCTTGTTATGGTTTATTTAGGCGACCTTGCTATCATCATCTCATATACTCTCATATACCCTTTCTGATTATGTTGAAGCCCTAGAATAAGTTTTCATAAGCTTGATTCTATTTAAGTTTCTCTTATTCTATTGATCATGCGATCACATTCTTAGGATTACAACCGGATCCCAATAAGCCACTATTATAGGCAGGCTTCCGTAATAGTAAAACAACTACTACCTTATTTTTGTCCTAATGTCCACCCGTGTGGAGGATATTTCTCTTAAGATATGTTTGACTATATGTCCACATACTGTACTAAAAATTCTGACTTCCAAAAATGGTCAATTGGTCAGCTTGCGAGAATTTCTTTGGCCAGTAATTTTCCCAACAGACAAACAGCTAAGCTCGAGTACCCTTGTTGAGTTATTTCTTCTTGTTTCTTCTACTCGAGGAACTCTGTCTGAAGCAAAGGGGGAAATTGTACCATCAATCTGTTTAGCCACATTGTGTTGGTAGATACAAAAATATTTCAAATTATATTGTATTGATATTTTCTTCGGTTTTTCTACAAGTCATAGAGTGAAAAATATTTTTTTCTGTAATACGAATTCTATAGTTCTGCTAATACTTTTCGCTATTTACATAATACAGAAGGTTACTTTAGCCCCCATAGTTTTTGACACTAGGATTTAAATGTTAATAATTTTAACATAATTTCATTTCTTATTCATTCTTGATGACAAGTTGACAAATATGAATTGTTTTCAAGTTATTTCACAAATAGTAAGAGCTTAGCATAGGTAAATTTGTCATTATTTTAATAATTGTAAAAGGAATCATTTCCCTTTTTCCTCGTTTTAGCAAATTTAAATTGTATCTAGAACATTTGGCAAATTGTTGTTTTCTGTTTAGTTTGTCTTAGATTTATTACATAATTAATCACCTAATCAAGAAATCTTTTATAAATTTATAAAGTACTTGATTTTAAATTATTAATTTTTTTTTAATATGGTGTATAAGTGCCCTTAAAACATATCCTTTTAATTATGTTTGGTTTATTTAGTTTGCCTATGAGGAATTCACTTTAATACAATAATGTTATTTTTTTAAACCTTTTAAAGACCTAACAATAATATTTTTGTACAGCTTAAAACTTAATCTAATAAAACCCAGGTACGTTAAAGTACGTTTGCAAAGCGTTTCTATATGGTTGAAATGCGGCAAGACTAAAAAGTAGTGTTTTTTAAACGTTATTTATCCTATGTTAATATAACGTTTAAGAATTAACGGTTTTTGATACACATGGAGTATGGCAGTAAATAATAATAATAATAATAATATTAATAATTAAAATATTATATTGTTATTAATAAAATAAATATAATGATAATGGTCTGAAAGACCTTGGTCGATTGCCTTTTGGATCAAATCTAATAAAGTTTATTCTTTCTCTCTATAATGATAATAATAATTGATATTAATATTATAATCATAACATATTAAACGAAAAATAATGTAATGATTAAAAATTAAGAAAAGTATATATTTTTATATATATTAAATATTTTTCAACGTTTCGCCGTTTGTTATAAGCTACTTCTTCAAGAGGTGAAATGTGCACGGTAACTCAACTACTTAACGTAGCCAGAGCGAAACTCATCAGATGAGATACCGTGCACATTTCGCTCCCAGGTGTGTTTCGCCCCTGGCTACGTTGAGTAGTTGAGTTACCGTATACACTTCACAAAATTCAATAATTTAAATACTCTACTTGTAAATTGGCTACCTAAACTAATTCTTTATTTGTCGTTGATTTTTGTATGTAGTAGGATGTGTTTTCCAATCATCCAACACCTGAAACGTAGAAAGAAGTAAAGATTAAAGTTAAAATGGCGAACGAGACGTGACATGACTAAGTTGTGGTGTTGCTTGGTTTGTAACTTTGCAATAGTTTGTATTTTAGTTGGTTAACTTGCTGTGCATGGTGTAATAAGTCCAGTTATATGATATTCATAAAGACGAAACAATGATTTACTTTTCGTATTTAACATATATATATATATATATATATATATATATATGTGTGAGTTTAACAAATGTTATTTAAAAGAAAGAATTTCACAAAACTGCCTAAAAATACAAATTAGATGAATAACAGTCACAATACTTCGCTTACGTCGTTCTTTGATACTTCATTCATAAACTTCACTACCACTCTCCCTGTCAAGATTTAGGTCTATTCCTGTGGCCTTGGCTTGTGCAATCAAACTGTTACAATAGTATGATTAATTGATGCTAGATTGAAGATAAATCCATTCGTTTTATTTGTTTCAGGAATGGAAGTATAGAGAGGCTCGATGAAGACAACAATTTCCAAAGGATAATTACCAAATACAGCGACTTAGAAGACAATGTCAACGTTGTAGTTAGGTAAATCAAAATATATTCCTAAATTATATATTGAATTGTTAACGGAGTCACCCTTTATACCTGTTTACTTGGTAATTATCGCCTACTATATCAAACATGTGAGCGTTTGTTTAAAAACCATTAGAAAAGCTAATAAATACTAATTAGCATAATGTTATAGTATCTTCTTAATTGGTTTTACAGTATAAAATTTATAGTGGTTTTTTCCACTAAGCTAAGGCTTTGGTTCTAGAGAGTTACGAAGTAAATAGAGTTTGTCAAGATATATTCTACACGAATATATTTTAAATAATATTTTGTATCACAAGGTAAAGTTTACCTGAGCTTCGTTTTATTCTCAGTGATACAAATGTAGATAACTTCAATATTCACAACTTAAAGAAAATATATTTCATTTTAGAAAAATTGTAATATACTATAGTGAGTACAAATGTTTTAATTTAATTATATGTATTATAAAATAGGAATTAAAATATAAATAATAATTATGAAACGACTTAAGTAATAATTTTTACTTGGATAAAAATCCAAAATCATTCTCCCATTATCTTAATGAAAACATATTTATTTTTACGAGAACCTGAAAAGAAGAATTAGCCTAACCTAAACTAGGAAGTTATTTTTGTTTTAATAGCAAAACGAGCCCATAAGCTTGAAAAGCAAAACAATTATAAATTCGAAAAAATTACCATTCTGAAATAGGGAACATTATATTGAAAAATGTATTGGTGTAGCTTATACAAACTATTGAGTCATTAAATAAATAGGTAATAAATAATATTCTTAAACGAAGTACACAGTACAAATTATAAGTTCCTTTTGAATAATTCAGAAAATTTAGAAATTTGTAGACTCGCGTTATACATAATAGAGATAATTGCTTAAATGCACAATTACGTTCTTCAGTTTAATTAATTTTTTCTTTCAAAAAAATATATAATTTCGTTAAAAAAAATCAGACGGGGTTTACTGATTTTTGAAAAACTTTAAAATATCTTAAACTGAGTACTGTATTTTTTATTTATTTCCTTATAGTTCTGAATTGTCTGTAGCCTGAATACCGATGACTCTAAAGAGTAATACGTATGGAATCTGAAAATAAAAGTATTAAATTCACATTTAAATAAATAGGAAGAGATAATTCTTAACTAACTATAAAATCGACTTCAATGGAAACCTATTACCATTGAAATAAAATACCAATAATACCTTTATTTATATATAGTGGCTTAATACTTCCGAAGAAGTAGCGCCGTTCTTAAAAGCTTTCCAGATCCTATTTTCGAGGTGGATCAGTCCCCTTTTTTCTAATTTATCTTTTTTCGGCAATTTGCTGCCATTTCTTCCTGTCCTGTTCTTCTCTTGCTAAACGATTTCCATTCTATCATTGAAAATATTATTGACCCAGTACCTGCTCTCCATATGTGCCTTAGCCATTTTAGTATCTGCTTTTTTATTTTTGTTACTATACTCTATTCTAGCTCATGTGCTAATTCTACGTTTGTTGTTCGCATGTATTCCTCTCCTATTTTTTTAGGTCCTAATATTGCTTGTAATATTTTTCTTTCATGTATTCTCAGATCTTCTTGCTGTCTTTTGTTCATTGTTAATGTTTCTGCTCTATACATCATCACTGGCCTGATAATTGTCTGGTAAATTTTCATTTTTGTATTTTTACTGATAATTTTACTCCTTAGCAGTTTTTTATTTGCTTGGAATGCTCTGTTTGTCGCTACTATTCTTTCTTTTATTTCCGTTTCTCTGTTACCAACGCTAGATATTGTTATTCCTAGGAATTTTATTCTATCTACTTCTTCAAAAGTGTATTCTCCAATCTTTATATCTTTATGTTCACAGTTCTTCTTCTATATTAATAATTTGCTTTTTTGTGCATTTATTTTTAATCCAATTTTCTTTCCTTTTTTCCTATTTCTTTTAACATTTCTGCCATAACTTTTCTGTTTTTAGTTACCAGTGCCACATCGTCAGTGTACGCTATTATTTGGCCACCTCTTGTTCTTAGGTTACCCTTATTTATTTTCTTTAATATGTATTCTAATGCCAAATTGAAAATAGTTGTTGATAAAGAATCTTCCTGCTTGACCCCTTTGTTAATTTCAAAATTTTCTGTTTTTTCTTTTTGTGTTCTTACCTCTGCTGCAGTTCTTTCCAATGTCATTTTTATTACTCTTCTTAGTTTATTAATAAATAATATTTCAAAATCAATTTTGTATTCGTTGGCTTTTTTCATGATTTGTTTCAATATATGTACTGCATCCGTCGTTGATCTCCCCTTTGTAAATTCACACTTATATTCTCCTATCCTGTATCTTGTAATCTTATTTGTATAATTGTAGATGTTATTTTATAAGCTGTAATTTTTGCATATTTGTTGATTTCCTTTCTTTCTGGCATCTCTTCTTCATCCCATATTTTACATATTAATTGGTACATTTTTTCTAGGACTTCTGATCCCCCATACTTAATAAGCTCCGTATTAATTCCATCACTACCTTTCAATTTTTACTTTAATTAATTATATCTTTTATTTCTTCCTTAGTTGACCTCATAATTATTGCTGGCTTATTTAAAATTATTTCGGTTTCTTCCGTTAACTCCGCTTCTGTTAATAGATCCTTAAAATATTCCATCTATACCTCTTTATATTGCGTCTCATCTTCTGTTATTCCTGTTATTTTGCTTTTGTCTGTTTTATCTTGGGCATTTATCTTTTGATAGAATGTTTTTGTGTTTCGGTCACGACTTTCTCTTTCTATCTCACTAATAGTTTTTTTCAATTGCTGCATTTTTAGCTTGATTCAGTGTTTTTTTTTTGTTTCTTTTCTTAATTTTTTGTATGTCTCTTCGTCATCATTTCTGTTTGTTATTATCCATTTAAGCCATGCATGTTTTTTTCTTGTCTGTTATATTTTTGCATTTCTCGTCGAACTATCTCTTCCGTGTTATGTTCTTCACCACTCCTATTTTTTCTTTAGCAGCTTTGTTTATACATCTTTCTATACTTCTCCATCCTGACTGTATTTCACTAATTTCTTCTGTTATCTCCTTTAGTTGTTCTTCTAAACTTTCTCTGTATTCATTTTTAACCTCTAACTGTTCAAATTTTTTGATGTTCTATTTTTCCACATTTTCTTTGATTTTGTGTTTTGTTTCTACCTTTCGCGCATCTGTAACCATGTAATGGTCTGAATCAGCACATGTTCCTCTAAACGTCCTTATATCATTTACTGTCGACTGTCTTCTTCTTACTATCAATATGTGGTCAATTTGTTCATATGTTGTTTCGGAAACTTTAGTAATTCTTCTTCTATTTTTTCGTAAAATATTTCTTTTTTATCGTCCTTTGCAATTTCACTTGGAGAATATACGATTATTACTGATAAGTTAAACGATTTCGCTTCGATACTTATATAGATTCTTTCACTAATTGGTTTAAACTCTATTATAGTTTCTTTTATTTTTCCCCAACTACAAAAGCTACTCGGTGTTGTCCTTGCTTTTCATTTCCCGAGTAATATAATTTATATTTCTTATATATATTATATATTATATTAAGCCCATTTTCCTGTCATCTTATCCCCTGCATAGCTGCCAAATCTATTTTATATCTTTCCAGTTCTCTCGCTATCTGTTCCATTTTTTCTACTTCCAAAATGGTTCTCACATTCTAGGTACTAATTTTTATTTCATTTTTTTTTATTTGTTTTCTTCATTTTTCCTTTTTAATTTCTTTATTTTTCTTTTTCTTTTGTTCTTTGTCTGTATTTTCTGTTTTGTTATCTTTTCCGTGTTCGTTTTTCAAACACAACTCAATATTCTTAGCCTGTTTTGTATTTTATTCCACTTCCAGTCTTCTCCGTTAACAGTGATTTTATTCAATCCAATTTTTATCGTTTTTCTTTTCGCTGAGGTATTTATGTTTTTCTCTTTCCGTTTTCGTTAGCTCTTCCATTATATATTTTTTTTCATTTTTTACATGTTTCAGTTTATGTTTGTTTTGAACAATTTCTTTTTTATCTTCTTCCTTCTCTACTGTCACCAAGCATGTTTTTCTGCTAGTTTCTCTGCTTATTTTTATTGCAAGATGTTGAATCAGATATTTTCTATTCCTTGCTTTAAGCTCTTGGTATCTTTGGTATCTACTATTATTTTTATTTTCCTTTTTCTCCTGTCATTCTAATGTGCCTTTAATTGAGTTTAATTCTTCTTTAATTTGACAATTTTCGTCATTAATTCCTCTATTTTCTTTGTAAGAAGCTTGATTTCAATTTGTATTTTTATCATTTCTTCTGTAATTTTTCTTTTATTTCGATCTTATGGACTGCACCTCGTTCCTATCATATTAATAATTTTATCTAATTTGTCATCTTCTTTATTTTTGTTTTTAACAGGTGTTCTATATGTCTTTTTGCTTTTGGCAAATTTGTCTTCTGATTCGTCCTTTGTTTTTCTTTTTCTGTTGTCGTCCGTGGAATATTCTTCATCACTCATCTTCTAAGCTTAGTAAGTTCAGTATCCTCTGTACAATTATAGAGGAAAAACATTTTTAATTCAATTTTTCCCTTGCCCTAAGGCTGACTTCACTTACGCCGCTTTTTCTACCTCGATCCGACCCTGTCTGTTTTAATGAGTACTGACTGTATCGATGTCTTATCAAAAAAAGAGCTTTATCGCGTAAGTTTTTTTAACTGATGATAAATGTGTTGATATGTATTTAACTAGCCGTTATTTTAGTATTATTTTCTTGTTAATTGTTATTTTAAGATTCTAATTGCACTTACCAGTTTTGAAATAACTTTGTTTTTATCAAAAACTCACTTTCACCCTTTATATGTTTGTATTTACCAGTAAGTCCCAATTTGAAAAACCCCACGATATCGCACACTGATTTCCGTTCTGCAGTCAGGACAGGCTCTCCAATGCCTTTATTTAGGGGGTGTTATTCTGTTGTTGGATTGCTCCCCTAGGTAAATTATTAATCTGATGGAAGTCTAATAGATGAAAAAGGTAATAGTAGCTGGTGCCGCGAAAGCAATAAAATCTTTAAAGCATTATTTTGCAAAAAATTTAAATCTTTATAATACTTACCTACGATGATCGATTTTTCTAATACATAAAATAAAATGTAATCTTCTTAAACCCGTTGCTAGTGTTAAATTGTATTATTATAAATCGTTGTAAACATTGACATTTTAAGTAATTTACTGTGACTTGTAAATGGAAACTACGCTAAGTGAGCCTATGGAACAAAAATTGATCATAATAAAAAATTTTACGTTTCAAAAGAGTAAAGTAACTTTATTAGGTGTGACTTAAAAATGTAATGTTAAAATATGTAAAGTATCTATAAATTTGCGTAAAAGTCAATATATAATAATTATTTTTATTAAATACATACAGGGTGCGACATTAGTGCGTTCAAGCTCGATTAGTCCGCTATTATTGAAGTTACGAAAAAAAAGTTTTTACAATAAGTGTAGGCAGCCTTGAGATTCACATTTTAAAATTAGTCCCAAATATACCCGGTTTTCAGGAACGCAGTGCTATACCCAAGCTATGTTTTTTAAATGGAATACCCCGTATATTTTTACATTTTTATAAACCTCTTGCCGAGCTAATTTCAACGATGTATCACACTTGATGTCTATTAAGTTTAATAAAGGATCTACAGCTACCTGAAAATCACATTTAATTGAATTTAGATGTATGTAGCAGCCAAACCGTTGAAAATCAGTAAAACCAGCTTATATGTCCCTATCTTAACTTTTCAAGTTCTATGCTATGGCATTAAAAAATATTAGCTCGGCAAGAGGTTTATAAAAATGTAAAATCATACTGGGTATTCCATTTAAAAAAACATAGCTTTGTTCTGGTATTGCGTTCCTGAATACACAGTATATTTGGAATTAATTTTAAAATGTGAATCTCAAGACCGCCTACACTTTTTGTAAAAAAAATTTTTTCGTAACTTCAATAATAGCGGACTAATCGAGCTTTGCCACACTAATGCCTCACCCTGTATATGCTTACACCGTATTATTTCTAAAAGGGGTTATAGGGATTTACATATAAAATTATCAATGGCTGTCTATTTTCCTTATCAAATTGAATTTATTTAAATTATTAATAGATTTGAAAACATTACTATACAAATATAATTTTATTTTCTTGTGAAACTAATCTAATATACTTGTGTAGTTGGAGAAAAATGTATGCAGATGGTGCATTTGAAATCTGTCCCAAATTTTTTATGCTACTATTTACAATTCATAGATACTATTGAAAATGGACTCATATTCTTTTACCTAATAAACATTCACAAACTTATACGAATCTATTTGAACTGCTTCGTAGTTACTTTAGTGGAATCAATTTAATTTTTTAAATTTTTTGCGATTTTGAAAAATGAATTCATCTTTTAATTAAAAATATTGGCCACATATTTCTGTTATAGGTTGTAGGTTTCATTTGATTCCTTCGTAATTTAGCAAAATTCCAAAATGAAATTTAGTATTGGAATACAAAAATTAAGATTCGGTCGTAAATATTTGTTCTATTATCCTGAAATAGCTGGGATATGGAACACTATTTCATAGGAAATGTATTATTTACTGTATAATTATATCTCTGAACGAACAATTTTTCCACCAAATAAGTTTAGGTATGGTCTTCGTATACCAGTAGTACTGAACAGTACTGAACAGTACTGAACGTACTACACACGTCTGTAAATTTTTTCATAGCAAGTTTAATAATAATTTTTATGTTATGCTTTGACGTTTTTGAAGCGCTCGGACTTTCCTCTTAAGACAGAATGTTCAGATTTATTAATATTTTTTTAAATACGAGATTTTTCCTTTAATCGATTCATTAAAAAAATGGTATACGCGCAGTGCGATAATAAAAATTAATAGATTCAATTCTAGTAACATTAGATTGAAAGATTCCAGATGACAGTTGCGCGTTCAAGTTTAGATCTAATATAGGCATAATAGAGTGAGACAAGAGTTTTAGGATTACGCGAATCACGAACAAATGTGTTATTATTTTATACAGGGTTGGGATAAAATATGGAACCAAGTAAATATCTGTAAAACGAAACGACTAATGAGAATAATAATTTAAACAAAATTAATTAAAATGTTCAAAATGCTCTCCGTACACCTCCTGACAAAATGCCAGCCTATTAACTAATTCTTGAGTCACTCTTTCCAAGTATTCTCCACGTATTAGTTCACATTCATCAATAATTCTTTGTCTCAATTCCTGCAAGCATGTTGGTCGTTTAACGTAAACACGCGATTTTAGATAACTCCAAAGAAAAAAATCTAATGGGCTTAGATCCGAAGAACTAGCAGACCACTCTATGAATCCTATTCGTCCAATCCATCGATTTGGAAAATTTGCATCCAGAAAATCCCTAACCCGTCTATCAGAGTGGGGAGGTGCTCCATCTTGTTGAAACCAAACATTTTGTGGTAACTGCCCTTTCTGTTGAGGTGCAGGAATAATTTGGTTATTCAGTAAATCTATATACTTGTCACCATTCAAGTTTCCGTCTATAAAAAATGGGTTTGGCAAATTTTTTCCCATCCCAGTTGTATTAAAACGTTGTAATGTTTTAACTGTTGAACGTGATATGGGATTTTTTTCAGGATGCAAATCATTAAAAATATGACACACTTCTTTATGAGTTGTAACACGATCACCATAACCGATCATCATTAATATTTCAATACGATTTTTTTCACTTAAATGAACCATTCTTAATCGTAAAATTTATTTCCGTAAATTACAATTTGACACTTTGGCAACAGTTACATACTAGATAGTAATTGTTTATTTCTTACTATTAATACAAACAATATTAATTTGTTTATCTAAATGGTATTTTACTCTAATGTATAAAAAATTAAAGGTGGTTTATTAAAGTGCTGTATTCTTAGTTTTTACAGATTTTTTACACTAAATCCAGTATGTGAATTCGAAGTAACAAGATCTTTCAAAATCTGTAAAACTATTTGGTTAAATCACTAATTAAAACACATGCGGAAAAGATGAAATCGATTGTATTATAACATGAATTAGAGAAGTCAAGAGAAACGAACACAAACATATTAAAATTAAAGTAAAATACAGAAAACATGCTAAGTGACCATCTTAGTACAATTATTTTACGAATTAACAAAAAGTAGTACATTTTTTGTCAATAATTTTTAGTAATAGCGCGAAAAATAGAAGGCAGAAAACAACTACATCTAATAGACCTTACCAGTAATACTAAATATAACAAATATAGATAACTTTACAGTATTGACAACTTAAACAAAATATATGTATTAACAACTTAAAAAAAATATTTCATTGTAGAAATAAAAATCGTAATATGCTATAGTAAGTTCTAATTTAATTATATGCATTATAAAATGGGAATTAACCGCCGTAACTAATAAGTATGAAAATCGTTAAGTAATAATAATTTATTTGGAGAGATATTTATATTTATTGAGCATTTAATCAATTATCTTAATGAAAAATAGATCAATTTTATGAGAAAAAGAAGAATTAGTAATTAACATAACCTACCAAATATATTTTTTAAACCTTAATTTTTAATTAATTTTAATATGATTGTGTTCGTTTCTCGTGACTTCTTCTAATTCATATTATAATATTAGTCAATTTCATCTTTTCCGCATGTGTTTTATTTTGTGATTTAGCCAAATAGTTTGGTATAAAACAATAGTCAATTTTATAACATAGGTAAGTTTTTTCTTAATTTATTTCCTTCATAACTAATTAATACTGTATTTATAAAACTAAAAATAACTCCTATTAACTACAAAAATAAATTTAAATTCTATAAAAAATTACTTTCAACATAAAATATAAAATCTATTTATACTACATTAAAATAACCCTTACCTACAAATCTTATCTATAAACTATCTACTTTACACCAAACTATTTGTTGTTTTTAATTACAGAATTTTTTTGCGATTTGAAACTAAAGATATTGCCCATTTTTCCACGAAACCTGTAGTTCTCCTTTTTCTATGAAAAATTAAATCGTATAGACTGTAATAGTAAAGGACTTATTAGCCCCATTTTCGTTTTGGCATCACCATTCTCATGACAATCCATGGTCCAAGTTCTAATAGTTAAATAAAAATAAACTTATGCGAACACGCCAAAATTATGCTCTCCATAATTATCATATTAGTGAGAAAAACCTGTTTCATATGCTCAATAGTGTTGTAAATTGAATATCACGGCTCAACAAAGCATTTCCTGAGAAAAAATCGGCATGTGATATCAAACCATTTTTTGTACAATTAATTAATTTTTAAAATGGCAAATATTTGTTATAAATGTACAAAGAATGTGAACGGTAAATGCCTATGTCTCCAGTGCAGGTTTTGTGTAAAATTTTTTCACGCACGTTGTGTTTTTACCAATAAAGAGCATTATTGACTATTTGTTGAAGTACCGGGGATAGTCTATAAATGTGAAACTTTCCATTTCAGAATTGCTTCACCAAGCAGTACCGAAAATGTGGCATATTTGAATATTATAATAGCACTGAGTTCTACCATTAAATCGCTACAGGAAGTTATTAAGAGTTTAAAGGATAGGCCACTAGCACCAGACCGTCCTGGATTTGAGGAAATCATAAGTGAAATAATAGACAGACAACTGAGGGAAAAAATATTATAATTTACAATGTCATGGAAAAGTCTGGAAGAATTAAATTCCGAGGTCGATGTTAAAAAGGTTAAGGATATTTTAAAATCAATCGTTCCTTTAGTGAATACCAGCAATAAAACTATTCGAAGAATTAACAAGAACGCGATCAATGGATCATTACCGCTGAAAGGCAAACTAAGTTCCAAGGATCGGCGATTGTAAATTGCAGTGGCGGTCAATTATTAATCCTCGAGTGAAAAATATACCTGATAATATAATTGTAAATTACAGCGGATTGTTATATTTCAGGACAAATAAAAATTGTAAATTGCAGCGGCCGTCGATATGTAATCCTCTGGCTAGAAAATATCTGATAATAATATATTTAACAATTTAGAAAAAACAAAAACCTGTATGTCTATTTAACAAATTTAATAGAAGATATGTATATATGTAGGCTGTCGTTTTCACTTAAGTCAAATGTGTTGGCGGAATATACAAGAATTAGGGTTATCAGACGAGTATAAAAATAAAGAATCTGATATCGGTCATTTTCTTAAATAATTTTTCGGACTTTTCGAACCTGATAAAATAGAGATTGTTATGCTTTTGATTTCACTGATATTCCACCGGCTAATCCTAGAGTTACAAAGTACATGGATTATTTGGTAGAAAATTATATATCAGAAGATAGTTTGTTTCCTCCAAAAACGCTTCCGAGTCTTTTCACTCTCACTTTAATAGTAGTTTTTATAATAGCCACCCATCTCTATATATATTTTCTGAATCCTGGCTTTAATTTCAAATCGATTCTTATATTAAAATTAATAGCATAAGCAAATGTGAAAAAACCAACATAAATACTAGACATTAGTGTATAAAAAGTGTTTTATTTGATTTCTGCATTATAAAATAAAATTTCATTTCTATTTTTAATAGAACACTCTAATTTAAATGTTCATATATATAAACATAGTATACGTAGTATTTATATAGTTTAATTGACAAACATTTTGGGAAGTGGATTATTTTAAAGTCGGTACCAATGACTAATTTTGCACATTTCTGTTAATCCTTTACCCTGTAGTATACAATGAACCATTTCGACCATACGCTGCAATTTACAGGTTACTTTGATCGACCCATTTTGCCAGCCGCTGCTATTTACAGGTAGGGATTATTATAATCTTTACCTTCCCCGCAATTTATATGTGCCCACAAGGATGATGTTATGGTAATTTTGAAAAATAAAAATAAACTGAAAAATTTAAATATGAACATCCAAATAGCAATTGATAAAAGAGAGTACTTGAAGAAAATTTTGACAAGCCTTCAGTAACGCAGAGAAGATGGAGAACACGTAATTCTCAAATATTCAATGATGACCCCACAATTCCTACCAATACAGAAAACCTGAAAAAGTAAATCAACCCCAAATGAATGTTAAACTGGGACATGTTA